>MNPI01022092.1:0-47609 GCA_015888305.1 Antheraea pernyi | reverse complement strand
AATATACATTTATTATATTAAACGATAAAGCAGAAAATCTTTATTTAAAGTAAGCCACCGTCAATAAAATAAAATATAATATATAATATTCAGAAAGACTTCTCCATCTAAGCAACGTTTTCGCCAACTGTTTCTACGTTTTACCTTTCAGTTTCTTTGTTTGCGGAGTCCCCGTTTGCAATCACAAAGGATATCCCGCGGGGGAAGCAGGATTATCTTGAGATTTGTCCGTATACAGTTCTCGATAAGGTCGTGTCCCGATTATCAGCGAGAGAATGTAACTTTATTTCCCTATGAACCCATGTTAACGCTGTTTGTAATTGCCACAAAAGGTGTAATAATTCAGCGGGTTCCATCCTTGGTCATCGCTAACAAATGCACAACTGCCGAAAGGATGTGCGAAAAATAGGATTCACCTTTTCTTCGTTTGTGACGGTCGTGGAGGCGTCCTCTTCAATCACTTTAATTGTAGTTCTTATCACTTTCCACTCTTCAAATAATTATAATTATAAATGTGTATAATATGATATATTGTTCTATTTTGAGAACAGAGATGCGCGACGACAATCAGTAGTTATACTGACACTTAAGCACCGGTGAGGGGGTTGGGGACAGGAAATATGGCACTTGACGGATTTAAAGAAGGACGGATAATACCGTTGTGCATTGCAACACTTCTTAACGATATTAGCCCTAACAACCCATTTATTAAAATAAAAATCTATGGCCTAATGTTACATATATTCCCATCACTGCTAAGCTATTTATGTTTATAATTGTCAGAGCAAAATTTAATAATGCTTGTATGAATGGGTTGGCTCACCCGGGGTAGTACCATCCTCTCGCAGAAAACCGACGTGCAGTAACAGTGCTTGCATTGTTGCGTTTCATTCAGTCAGTGAGAGCGCCAGAGGCCCACCTCCTTTAAAAGGGCGGCATCGCACTTGCGACCTCGCTGGTGTTGCTAATGTCTATGGACGACGGTTATCATTTACCATCAGGTGATCCGCCTATTCGTTTGCCCCGTATAATATAAAAAAAATGTTTGATAAATCATACAAAGATATGGAAAAATTTGAGTTAATACATATAAATATTAGAGGGATCTTGAAAAATATTGATAGATTGACATTCAATTGTTCAGCTTGCATTTTATTTATTTCATGGTCGTACTGTATAATGAAGATTTAGTATAATTTCTTTCGTCAATATATCTCTGCCAAATCCAGGTGGGTAGATAATCTATACTAATATTATAAAGCTGAAGAGTTTGTTTGCTTGAACGTGCTAATCCCATGAACTACTGGTCCGATTTGACAGCGTTAGATAGCTCATTTATCGAAGAAGGTTATATATCACGCTAAGACCAATAGGAGGGGAGCACCAATGAAGAATGTTTCAAAATCGGGATTAATCTACGTATTATTTTAAACCTTCTACGTAAACGAAGTTGCGATTTAGAGTTAGCATTAGAACAAACTAACTATTCCACGCGGACGAAGTCGGAGGCAGGAGTTAGTGGTATATAAAAACAATTTATTATAAAGGTAATGTATGACAGCTAACTATTAATTTTTTAAATTACAAAATTATAGTTTTCCTTTTTTTAAGTTCATTTTTATGATCAAGGATACTGCAGAGACAAATATTATTGTAAAATACACAAGGTTAATAATATTCTCATACCGAATAATGTTTTGAATGACTTTATGGTAAGAAAATGTGCCTATCGTAAAAAATCTGAATCGCTTAGAGTGGGACTCGCCTTTCTTCTTACATTTTGACTTTGTAAGACTTGATTTCTTTGTTGAGCGTACCCTGTACTTCTTAAATCTCTAACGTACTTAGATGTGTATCTAAAACAATTTTAAAATGTAAGTTTCTTTCGTTACTCTGTTATTTACAGACTAAATTTAAGTTACAATGGGTTTCCTATAATTACTTACATATATATCGGTGTCATAATTGATACTACGCTACTGACCAGACGTCCATATTATTAACGTATTAACAAGTTTTTATGTTAGTACTATGAACCACTATTGATCCGTACTACAGTAAAATACCTAAAATGCGGCCGACAACGATTGCGTGGGCTGGTTACGTCTCAGCAGATATTCCAGAACGATATTTGCCGTTTAATATATTCGATAGTATCAATAACATATTCGTGGTCGACTGCACGACTATATGGTAAATTCGACGTCAAGCTGTCAAACCCATTGTTAACATAAATATGTGTTGATGTTTTCTAAAGGTCATACCTGCGTGACGCAACTTCAGCTATTCATCGCGCTGTAAAAATAACCTCAAAATTAAATCCGATAAAAGCATAGTCAAATGTTCGTACACGTGTGTCATTCCAATATTAACTGGCAATTAGTGTTATTGAGTTCCTTTGATGTGTGTTAAAACTGCGGGCCCAGTAATATATATAGTTCGTAACGCAATTATAATATATGTCTGGATAATATACATCTGGATTATTGCGTCCGTAGACATGACTTTATGGCGATATACGAAAGTTTGGGAGTAGCATAAAATGAATAAGTTTTGTTTCCATCTTCATTGAAAATATATCTTCAAGCATATAGGTGTACTCCGATAGCTGCTCTCCAGTGTTGGGACTCAGTTCAGCGTGTTTTCGTTTTAGTCCATATCATCATGTGTCGAGATCGTCAAACACTAAAATCTGCATGGTAGAAAAAAGATGTATCTCATACAACATTCAAACCAAATTGATCCGCATCTCATTTGAAATAAGCTCTAAAATTATCATTGATAACGACATCCGCGAAGGGATGGAGCGATTTACATACGCATTATGTATGTATGAGTCTCTGTCACTGTGAGTCGATCGAGAAGCGTAAAATTGAAATGGGTTCTGAAGTGAGGGCTTGACATGATAGTACGTTATCGCACGTCCATTTCTAAGAATAAAATATTAATCCTGATAGATTGTACTTCAATTCAGTTAAGTTACTTTTGTTATGAAAACCTACAATGAACCTTATTACCGATGCAACAATTCATGGGTAAATTATCTTGACTGCAGTCCTCGCTAATCTTTTTGGCCGCTCTGATTATAACTGTGCTTTTTTTTTCTCGAACTGTCTACGTTTTTTTCCTCGAACTGACTACGCTACTGACTTAGCAAGGTCTTAACAGCTTCACCGGACTACACTATAACCGTGAGTTCGGGCTTGCGCATAATATTTACTATATTACATACCATAAAAAATAACGTTCAAATATTATTATAGCAATCTGAAATTGGTATTTCTTTGTCCTTAAGCCGTCTCAATATATATATAACATAATTTTTTTTTTCTTCAATCAATCTTCTAATGGATTATTACTGGCATTGTCGAGTAGGTATTACGCGTTTCTTGCGATGTTTTTAATGTTCTAACAACGTGGTGACCCGCTTGTTAAAACGTACCAGGGAGTTCTTGTAGCAAGTCAGACTTGTAGTCGAAGTAGCCATGTTCAATCGTATTATTTCTTATCCACTTCATTTGGGCATAATAACCTAACTATATTGCGTAGAGTAACACCAATATCACAAAATGCAGGGTCAAATAACGGAAAAGTATGAATCAAATATAAAATCCACTACATGACCGACTAAAATCCTGACGAAACTCCGAAAACAAACAAACAGTTAATTTTTTTTTTGTCTTATGAAGGCTAACGGACAGGTGGGTCACCTGATGTTAAGTGATTACCACCGTCCATAGACACTAGCAACACCAGGGGAGTCGTAAGTGCGTTGCCAGCCTGTGTATGGGGGAGGGGTAGGCGGAGAAAAGGGAAGGGAAAGGGGGAAAGGAGATGGGCCTCCGGCGCTCTCACTGACCGAACGAAACGCAACAATGCAAACACTATTACTTTACGTCGGTGTTCTGTGAGAGGGTGGTAGTACCCCGGGCGAGCCGACCCATTCATGCTGAAACTAATAATAGCAACAGCGTGGCTCTATCGCCTTTAAATGTTATTATAACAATCTAAAATTGGCATTTGTTTTTTTCCTTGAGCTGTGTCGATGTATATATATAGTATATACTATAGTATGACGCATTATAATATGTATCATTACATAGTATAAAACAAAGTCCCCTACCGCGTTTGTCTGTCTGTCTGTCTGTTCGCGGTAAACTCAAAAACAACTGAACGGATTTTCTTACGATTTTCAGCAGTAGATAAAGTGATTCATAAGGAAGGTTTTGGTATATAATTTGTCAAGGTTTTTTTTTTTATAATCAGGGCGGGACAACGTCTGCCGCGCTCGCTAGTTACGTATATTTGCATTTATTTATTTGTACATATTTGTATTCTATTGTGTTCTGCGTATCGTTATTCAGAGCGGGTACAAAGTTTAGTAAGGCATGGTGATTAATGCTTTTTGTATTCTGGAGAAATTCTCAGGATCTTAGAAGGCATTTTAAATTGTTTCGACTAATACGTATTAGTATATGTACATTTCATAGTCACAAAAGTTATGATATAGCTGAGTAGAAGTAATATGATAGTAAATTAAAATCGAGAATAAAAATAAGAGATGTTAAATTTTCCAACATCATAAGGCTGTATTAATAAAGTGCCTAATGGTTAAGTTAAATTGTTTACATGGAAACTCAGTAGAAATCCTAACTAATATTATAAAGGCGAGTGTGAGTTTTTGTTTGTTTGTCACGCCTTAACTACCCATCCGATTATTATGAAATGTTGCATACACCTTGTCAGAAGTAAATTAAAATATTTTTTATACATTAAAAAAATGAAAAGACATGTCCAACAATTGGCGAACACATTCAGTAAAATGTGCAGTACAATAGTACTGCAGCGCTGATTTTCAATGGGAGCCCATATTATGATAAAGGGACGTTCAGTCATATTATAATACAAAATTAATAGATCATACTAATAACACAGCACACATAAGGCGTCACAGATGATCACACTAAATAGGTATAAGCTACTGTAAATACAAATTCAATACTGAAACTAAACATATATAAATTTAGACGAAAAAATACATACCAATAAACAAAGCTTATTAATAGAGCTGCGTGAATACATTGCACGTCACTTCAATTACTGAGTTTGGAGTTGTAATAGATAATGCTTATTATCGTTCTTGTCATGTCCAAAATAGTACCTACAGTTTCCAAGGGATATCATCAAATCTTCATTACTGAGAAAACCGCAGGCAAATAGCCAGTGGTTAAATACAAGTATTATGTAATAACTTAATTCCAGAAGCTTTCGTAACAAATATGCTCTATTCTAACAACTTATTTATTCAATTAATATTTTTTATTGCGGTTCTTAAATGATACACAAAACATCTCAAATAGAATTAATATATGGAAATTAACGAAAAATAGAACTAAATTATCCAAAAAATTCAACCTCGTCTATTCGAAAATTTATCCAAAAGTCTACGCTACACTTAGAGATAAAACGGCTATCAAATGCAATTACCGAAACATACCCACATGTGCTAGGCGATACATTTTTAACTTGAACATGCCAACAATCCTAGCTGACATTAACAAAAGCCCTACACCGTCATACCTATGTTTTCCTTTACCAAAAACTCTGGTTTATTGTAGGATTCGAATCTTCATCGATCTATGCGGTGTCCGTACACGCTCCCACTAAGCCATCATTGCTTTATTTACATTTTTTTTCTATATTGCATTCTAAGCAGTACTAACAGACGTTCGGAAAACAATGACAAGCAACTAAACAGGCCATTATTGGTAAACCTTTGCAAATCCTGACATATGAAAACTACTTTTGCTGTGACAGCACAACTCTTAAGGAAACCTAGTACAATAACTGTCATATTTTGTCAAACTTTCTTGAGCTGTCCATGAATAATTTAATATAGCCGTGTATATAATTATTGCACTAAGATAAATCCACTCATTATATCGATCTTATGAACTTTAATACATCAGCACAGATTTTTTTTTACAAATTTTATCTCCAAGTTGATTCACTGCAAAATTGGCTGACTCATACTCTAGAAATTCAATTCGGGCACTTTGTTAACCAGAAGTATAAACGCAACTTAATTCATGTCTTAGTTTACCTTATCATAACCACCAAGTCATCTTTCAATTTGCTAGTTACAATACCATTTTGGGACCAAGTCAGTATATTGTTACTGGATAACATTTCTCCTTGAATTGTATTGAATTTTTCATATATTATATTATGCTTTTTATTATATTTTGTATTAATGTTACTTTTAAGTACTTGTGTCTGTATCATTGCAATTATGTGTACGCTACAGTCGAGGAGTAGGATTATCCAGCATGGTTTTTCCATTGAGCTATGACTTGTGGGCCTTCAAGAAGGAACTAGTAAACGCGCTCTTTAACGTCGGCTACACAACATTGATGCACTTGGTATTGTAGTGTCTATAGACGACGGTAACCATTTACGTGATTTACATGATTGAGTTGTTTTCTGAATAGGTGGTAATTTTCACGTTCATAAGCACCTTCTCAGGGTCAAGATTGAATAAAATATATATGATTTG
Organism: Antheraea pernyi; assembly: GCA_015888305.1. NCBI lineage: Eukaryota > Metazoa > Arthropoda > Insecta > Lepidoptera > Saturniidae > Antheraea > Antheraea pernyi. The sequence goes on along the minus strand of MNPI01022092.1, from coordinate 41,053 downwards.
ATCTGATTATCATATCATGATGATCGAAAATTAAACTGTGAATAAGCTAAAGTAACATTTAAAAAAAATGTGTGCCATTCACACACGATATAAGTGAAACTTTAATAAATCGACAAAAGAATGAGATGAATATATATATATATATATAACAAGAGTAAGATAATTACAAAGTTTATTTTTGACATCTGTGATACAGTTGTACAGATGTCAACGATAATTACTATTGGTACGATGATAAACTAGTGTACTTAATACATTGGTTATTCAATTAATTCAGTGTCATAGATTAAGTAACTATCTTTGTCATTTGCTTTGTTTTTAATAAATATTATTATTATTATTTGTTTCAAAATGAATTTATTATTTAGCACATCAAGATATAAAAATACTCACAAACACTGAAATAATAACACACCACGCTGACTTCTTACTAAAAAGCTGTAATACGCAGCCGCATACAGTTTACAGTACAGTATTAGCTCACGTACTTTTCACATATACTAACACACGTTAAAAGCTCAAACACAAGCAAGTATTAAACAGTGTGTAATATACATACACACCGACATTTGCTCTCTCGCTCTGGCTTACTAGTTGCATCCGGTTTGAAATCACAACGATTCTAAAGAAGTTTCACTTATTAAAACAGTTTATAATCCCAAAATTTATTATTGTAAGTTCCATGAAAATTCAACTATAAATATTGGAATACTAACGTACCCAGTTCTATAACCATCCAATGCATTCTTAATTGGAGTACGCTGTGATAAATCATAGAGCCGATGGGTCGTACATCACTCGGCGCGCCGTATCTAACGTAACTATGACAGACCCATTTTTACCGCTATTCGAAGCTTATTGATATTAATGATTCGGCTCTCTTGTTTCTCTATTGGTATTAATTGATGGAAATTACTGATTGATGCTATTTGATTATATTTAATACATAATCATTAATTTAAGATAATTTATTTAAAAAAGAAGTTCGATGTATTAACTGCTTAATATTATTTTTTACTTGCTGGCCGGGCCAAGCCTTGCTATGGCTCCACTTATTACATCTTGAATTAAAATTGAAATTTAAAATTAAACGCGGCGCCATCCTTGCCCCTTGTCCCCTCCCTCAAACACAGGCTGGCAACGCATTAGCGACTCTCCTGATGTTGTTAGTGTCTATGGACGGCGGTGATCACTTAACATCAGGTGACCCGCATGTTCGTTTGCCTCATATGATATAAAACAAAATTAATTGTACGGTGGTGCCGTTCAAGCAGATGCTATAAATAGCCTACCAAAACTAAAGGCTACAAAAAACTTGTATGCTAAAAGATCCTATCAGAATTCGTAACTGTATAATAATAATCATAAATACAGTGAGTGCTACAACAAAATAATCCCAAGGAGAAAAATAATCCCAAGGAGGGTTGATGTCAGGCAGGCGGCCGATCGTAAAAATTAAGCCAAATCATATACCACAACATGACAAACATGTTGTACCGACCCTACTTATGTGGGATAAGGGTAAGAAGAAGAGATATAAAAAAAATGTCATATTTGTGGCTAACGTTCCTACAGTTTTCTTTCAACAGACTAATTTAAAGTGCCATCTTTTCGAGACTGGTGAAACTTACAATTAATAACAATAATCAACATTGTCAATTTAATTCATCATTTTAAAAAATTGAGGCCATTAATCGAAATATAATTTAGTATATCTCCCAAGTTGGACCAAATAAATGACAACTTTTATAAAGATCGGTTAAATAGTTTCGGAGGTCATCATGGGCAAGCATCATGACACTAGATTTTTATAGATTTAGAAAATGTGTCCACAGTATATAACATACTAGCGGGTCCGGCAGACGCCCCGCCCTCATTATAAAAAAATCCTTGATAGACAGACAGACGCGGTAGGGGCCATTGTTTTATACTATGTAATATATCGATAGCATTATTCAGGATTTGCTTAAAGATTATCACAGAAGTACAAAAAGTAATTTTAAGTAGCCCTAATTGTAACAAATATTATAAACGGGAATATAAGTTTGTTTGCTTGTACTCTAGACTTTTCAACTGATCACCATTAAATTTGGCATTTACGTTATCATGGGTAAAGAGAATATAATTTCAAGGGCAAGATTAAAAACATATATGAACACTATGGAACAAATACTAGCTTATTATATTATTAGATTGTTGTTAGTATACACAATACCATTGTCTGTCAGAGATAGCATTATTCAGGATTTGCTTAAAGATTGTCACAGAAGTACAAAAAGTAATTCTAAATAGCCCTAATTTTAACAAATATAATAAATGAGAATATGTTTGTTTGTTACGCTAGGCTTTTCATCTGATCACCATGAAATTTGGCATTTACGTTATCAGGGGTAAAGAGAATGTAATTTCAAGGGTAGGATTAAAAACATTCATGAACACTGGCGAACAAATACTAGCTTATTATTAAATTGTTGTAGTATACACAATACCATTATCTGTCAGCAATTATTAGATTGTTGTAGTATACACAATACCATTATCTGTCAGCTATTATTAGATTGTTATAGTATACACAATACCATTGTCTGTCAGCTATTATTAGATTGCTGTAGTATACACAATACCATTTTCTGTCAGCTATTATTAGATTGATTTTTATACATTATAGGGTTTAAAGTTTGACCACAATCTCATCCGATGTTTCTTTTATTGTAGCACGGCAAAATGACTGCACTATGCCTGATGGTAAGCACAGTAAAATCCATAAACAATGGCAACCACTGAGTGACACACTATCCATCGCCGGCCACCGCTGTCATGCCGGCCAGCGAAGAGCTGGATATGTACAGGCTGATCCCGAAACGCGACCCGCAGAATCGAATCACTATGACGGGCTTTTTCGCCATATACATGGTGGTTGTGACCCAGTCGGGCTGCAAAAGCCTACCACCCCGCTTTCGCCATTGCCTCGTTCGTTATTCAGCAGGGTGCACCACGTGCAGGTGAGGTTGGCTTATATGTCTCAAGTCTTGGATGTTATTCGACACCCCTTACACTCCAAAAGACAATGTGATCTAAGATGATGAACCTCAACTAGAGGGCGACTGACTCAAGTGCAGCTGCTGATACACATCAACGGGTGCTTTGCGACAGACTTTCAACTCGACTGTGGGAGTTAGCTAGGCAGGATTATAAAAGGCTCTATCGTCGTTATCCGAACACGCTATCAGATAATCCAGGGGTTCCGAAACTTTTTCAACACGCGGCACACTTTCAAGTTTGGTTTTTATCACGGTGCTCTAACCTAGCCTAGTTAGTAGATACAGTCGATACAAATACGTACAATTAATTACGTAGGCAGAAATATAAAAAACATTCATAACGTCGATCTGTGTGTGCTGGGAATTTAATGGTTTACATTGTACTCGCTAATAACTGAGTTAAGCTGTCGCAGAAAGGTTAAAAGGATTACCTCGCAGCGTGGCGTCCATCTTTGGGAACACACTCACACTGGGACTCACATTTTGGGAATCTCTGAGCAAAATCAATATCATTCAGCTTAAAAAACAAAGTTCCGAAAAAAATATCTGTTATAATTGAAGGAAAATGTATATATATATTATACTATATATAAACAAACGTAAACAATGTACGTGACAAATATAGTTTTATCAATAAGGATAAATAATTATTTCAATACATTTTAGTCTTTCTGTATTAAAATACTAACTTTGTGGTAACAGTGTATAACGGACATCGCTTATTCGAATTTGCATAGTTTAATATTACTATGAAAATATTCATGTATTTATTCATTAAATTTCTATTGATTTATAACTGTATTTGTGTTGAATGTTCTGAGATTATTTATGATGCGGGTGAGTTTTTTTTTAAACTTTTATATGTTGTCTTTTATTCCTATATAGATGTACAGTACATAAGTATAACATATTAAAACCTTGATAAATTATACCTACCTAGAACCTTCCCCATGAAACACTTTCTCTATTGGTAAAAAACGCATGAAAATCAGTTCTGTAGTTGTTGAGATTAAATTTCTATTGATTTATAACTGTATTTGTGTTGAATGTTCTGAGATTATTTATGATGCGGGTGAGTTTTTTTTTAAACTTTTATATGTTGTCTTTTATTCCTATATAGATGTACAGTACATAAGTATAACATATTAAAACCTTGATAAATTATACCTACCTAGAACCTTCCCCATGAAACACTTTCTCTATTGGTAAAAAACGCATGAAAATCAGTTCTGTAGTTGTTGAGATTAAATTTCTATTGATTTATAACTGTATTTGTGTTGAATGTTCTGAGATTATTTATGATGCGGGTGAGTTTTTTTTTAAACTTTTATATGTTGTCTTTTATTCCTATATAGATGTACAGTACATAAGTATAACATATTAAAACCTTGATAAATTATACCTACCTAGAACCTTCCCCATGAAACACTTTCTCTATTGGTAAAAAACGCATGAAAATCAGTTCTGTAGTTGTTGAGATTAAATTTCTATTGATTTATAACTGTATTTGTGTTGAATGTTCTGAGATTATTTATGATGCGGGTGAGTTTTTTTTTAAACTTTTATATGTTGTCTTTTATTCCTATATAGATGTACAGTACATAAGTATAACATATTAAAACCTTGATAAATTATACCTACCTAGAACCTTCCCCATGAAACACTTTCTCTATTGGTAAAAAACGCATGAAAATCAGTTCTGTAGTTGTTGAGTTTACCCCGAACAAACATACATACAGACAGATGCAGCAAGGGTCTTTTGGTCGAAAGGCTATTATAGAGTGGATCAATATGTGAACGATAGTGATGTCTGGAATTGACTCCTCTCTGTGCATCCACTAAAAACGGTATTGTAACGTATTCGAAATATATATATATGTTAAAAGATGTACCCGGTCGAGTATCTTGCCGATACTTCTCGGTGGCTGGGTTGTTTTCCGAACCGGTGGTAGTTTTGACGTTCATAAGAGTCTTATTGGGGCCTAAACTGTATAAAGTATTTTTGATTTGATTTGTTTTATACTATGTAATTGTTATCAAATTTGAGATATGTTACACAATACGTATAATCAGCCAGTCACTCAGGAACACCAAAAAACACTCTGAAGGCCCTGTAACTATTTATCCGGGCAGAGCTTCTGCCTTACAGTAACTTCCACATAGGAGTGCGTGCAGATCAGCGACATCTTTCCCTTTATATGCCCAACTCCCACCAATGTAGTCTCACACCGGGGTGAATAATGAACAGCCGATAACTTCAACCAATAGCGTTCGAGGTCATTAGTAACACCCCCGATAAAGTCAATAGCGTGGTATAGCAGGTCAATAGTGGTTCCCCGGGTGGCGTTGTAGTCTCGCCTTTCGGGTGTGTCATAATGGTACCAGACGTAGTCATTAACACTATGCCATTCGTGACTGCATCGACTCTATACGTGATTAGTGTAACAGATATCTCTAATTGCAGTATACCGTGGTGTGACAGCTAAATCTTATTCCACGATTTTCATGTCTTTCCATATGTTTTGTAGGTCGTAGAGTCACGCTGAAGCCATTACTGGTTTTAGCATGAATGGGTTGGCTCGCGCGGGGGACTACCACCCGAGCCACAGAATATCGCCGTGAAGTAACAGTGCTTGCATTGTTGCGTTTCGTTCGGTCAGTGAGAGCGCCGGAAGCTCACCTCCCCTCTCCTTCCCTCTCCTTTTCCCTCCCCTGGTGTTTTTATATCATAGACAAACGAATAATCGGGTCACCTGATGTTAAGTAATCACCGCCGTCCATAGACACTAGCAACACCAGGGGCGTTGCAAGGTGCGTTGCCGGCCTGTGTTAGTGGGATGGGGGAAGGGGGAAGGGGAAAGGGAGAGGAGAGAGGAGGGGAAGTGAGTCTCCGGCGCTATCACTGACCGAATGAAACGCAACAATGCAAGCACTGATACTTCACGTCGGTTTTCTGTGAGAGGGTGGTACTACCCCGGGCGAGCTGACTCACTCATGCTTTAACCAGTAATAGCCACAGCATGGCTCTACCACCTACAGCATACTTATAGCACCTACATATGTCACGATCACTTAGTATTTTTGATAAGGTTTTTGTTTTAATTCTATTCTAACTTTTTATTGATAGCTGTGTTTATGTAGATGTACGGGTAAGAACAAAGGTTATTAGTATAAGAATGGTTTAGATAGTGAAGGGGGTAATAAAATGACTGGTAATTGTACTCATCCAATTAAATTGGCCTATTTTGAAACATACGTTCGCGTTTACTTCAGTACATACTTTGGCTATTGAAGTATTTTTGCAAAAAAAAAAAGGATAATTTTTGTTACACTTACAGAGTAAATTGAAATATGAAAATTGAATACGAAACTAGCATATTTTGAAGTAAAAACTTCTTCAGGCGCGTTGAGCGGTATTTTTGGCAGGAGACACGTTTATAATTTTGTGTCGTAACATGCTACGTAAGCCTGACTGGCCGTATTGCGCTTGCGCTACTTACGTCAGACTAGCGACGCGTAGTCTAGGGGCCAGTGTACATGTATTGTTGATATTTTGCAGCTCATCATACGTTTGATTGATTAATAGACTTCATAAAAATGTATATAATTATGGCTGCGACTGTCAATCGATATGAAAACCACACTAATGTAATAATTTGAACAAGTAACATCTGTAATTTAGATATTGTCATTCACACTATAATTAATATGAAAATTCAAAAGAGAATAACATTTATTTCATTGTTTTGAATTTTCACTTCTATCGGCAGTCCTTATGACTTTTTTTTGATTTATGTTTACGCCTATTTAAAGTTAGAGTATGTAAAATATTGAACGAGAAATCCTTCGTTTTCTTGTACAGTAATTAAATAACCATACTTCTTATACTAAATTTCGGTAACATCCAATATTTTACTCCGGAGGATGTTGATCAGGAAAAGGAGTCGAGAAGACTGTATAAGAAAGTATCCATAGAATAAACTTAAAAAGAAAATGCAGATTTACAAAAAAAATGCATCGTTGTATCAAAACATTGTTGCTTTTCAGTTTCAACTGACACTCCTAGTGATAACAATGGTTCGGTAACACTTATTCTCATCAAGAATTTAAAAAATGATTACCTTAATAGGATATTTCAAAATAATATTTGCGGCAAGTTATCTAACAAAATACAGGAAATCGAAATTTTACCGGAAGGCGTTATGGGAACTATTAATGCTCTTAGTTTATATCCGTAAGTAATTTACAATTTTGATTTAATTAGAATAAATTCGTAGACATTAATTAATTAGATATTTTTGCTTAGTGTTAACATAGGCGATCACCTAGATTTTTTTTACATAATAGGACGCAAACGAAAAGGCGAGGTAGACCCTAAAGTGACCCTCTCCGCCAACGGAGGACCGGCGGGAGGAGGCGGCGCTTTGCCCGACACCTCCCGCCACCGTAGTCGGACCTGAGGGGATGAGCCGGGGGGCCCATCTCCTCATTGCACAGGTCCGGCGGACGAGGGGAGGCAGCTGGTGTGTACCCAGTCTACCTCTCTATAGGTAGGAGCCCGGCGGTGGCCTTCCGCCGGGCGGACCGTTGGGGCGGCTCTACAAGGTTGATTAGCATTGTACGATCCCTTGCCGCCCCAACAATCACGGTCTGTCGGTACACCGTGAGGTTTTAGTCCGTGCAAGTCGGACATAACCCATCCTCCCCCCGGGAGGGTGGCGTATCCATAAAGGATTTCCCCACGTTAATAAAAAGAAAAAGGGTCACCTGATGTTAAGTGATCACGTGCACAGACACTAGCAACACCAAGGGAGTCGCAAGTGCATTGGCAGCCTGTGCTTGGGTGAAGGAGGAATGAGGGGAGAGAAGTTGACCCTCCGGCGCCTGACCGAACGAAACGCAACAATGCAAGCACTGTTACTTCACGTCAGTTTTCTGTGAGAGAGTGGTACTAATCCGGACGAGCCGACCCATTCATGCTGAAACTGGTAATAACTTAAGCGTGGCTCTACCACCTACAAAAGATGAATCTAAGTTGAAAATAAATAACATTGTAAGTTATTTGCAGTAACATGTTAGCATTACGTAATGTAAATTGAAGTCGTGATCAGACGATGACATAGAATAAAAAATGGCTCAAACTAATGAATAACATGTAATAATTATATTTTATTCTGCATAGTTTCTGCATCCAATCATTGACATATTATAGTGAGTAGTGTATCCAACATCAGTATGCAAGGTCCTAACCAAATCAGACCCTTTTCAGATTGAGTCAGGCTCAGCAGCATTTTAATTGCCTATCTCAGATTCGAAAGTAAGTAGTATAGGAATGGTTTAGATAGTGAAAGGGGTAATAAAATGACTGGTTTGCGTTTGCGTTTACTTCAGTACATAATTTGGCTATTGAAGTATTTTCGCAAGATAAAGTATAATTTTTGTTACATTTAGAGAGTAAAAAATTGTGAAAATTGAATACGAAGCAAGCATATTTTGGAATGAAAACTTCTTTAGGAGCGATAAGCGGTATTTAACACGTTTAAAAATAACATATTTTAAGCTTTGCTCATTCATTTCAGGAATGCTGAGATAGTAAACCTCGGAGTCAACGATTTCTACAAATACAATTATAACAATATTTTGAACAGTGGCCTCAATTATGGCGGAGAAATAAATAACAGTATCGAAACCTTCCCTTCTTACGTTATAGATATGAAGTGTTGCGACCAAAATACAGGATATATAGGAGTAAAAAATCAAACTCTACGCCCCGTCAAACTATTTAGTAACAGAGGAATAGTCGATCCAATCATATACGATTATATATACGATTTTGAAGGCAGTTCAAACCCATATTATGACTTTAAATATACTGTTCTGGTATGCCTTTATCAATCTATAAAGAATACATACCATATTAAGAACCTAATTGACAGACCCGATTTAAAATTTGAATTCACTTGGGACTGTGAGAACGACATGAGTAATATTCGAGATTTACTTGCAGTTATAACACAGACACCTTTGGTGATAGACGATCAAATGACTATTCCAATTGTTTTATATTCAACTCCTATTGTGCAGTTGAATCCGCTCTCGTATAAATATTTTACGACTTTAACTTCTAATAATCCAGTTGAGGTGTTTAAATCGGCTTTACTGCAATTTATGAAAAATGTGGGATGGCAGAGGATAGCTATTCTCTCCGACAATTATGATCACAGCGTGGAATTTGAAAGGAGTCTAGTTTCGACATTTCATAAAGAGGGTGTTATGTACGCCGTGTTTCGGTGTGAGGAGGATTTAAAAGGAAATTATAATTTTTCGGAGGTTAGTCACGAAACTTTTATATTATTGATGGATGCCGTTCACTCTCAGAAATACGTTCCCGTATAAAAGTTTTTCAAGGATGACAAAAATGTGTGACGAAAAACTTTCTCAACTTATTATTAAGCTTGTCTTAATTAGAGGTGTCATCACGTTCCTGTAAAAGACCCACTACAGGGCCATAGACCTCTTCCCGAAGTGAGGTATGTGTATATGTGTGTATGTGTAATCACCACACCAGTCCACCACGTATTGACGATTTCAGACTCAGAGTACTACTTAGTACTATTTAGCACTACTTAGTAGTGGTAGAGCCACGCTGAAGCTATTACTGGTTTCAGTATGAACGGGTCGGCTCGTCCGAGGTAGTACCGCCCTCTCACAGAAAACCGACGTGAAGTAACAGTGCTTGCACTGTTGCGTTTCGTTCGGCCGGTGAGAGAGCCGGAGGCCCACCTTCCCTCCCCTTCTCCCTTTCCCACTTCTCTCCCCCAAACACAGTCTGGCAACGCACTTGCGACTCTTCTGGTGTCACAAGTGTCTATGGACGGTGGTGTTACGGTGGACCCGGTGACCCACCTGTTCGTATCTACAGTTATAAATCTGGTATTTTTCCACGTACGGTAGAACTACAAGAACATTTATCAGGTTCAGGTTTCCTCACGATATTTTCGTTCACCGTCAGCTGATAGTGTTACTAATTTAGTTGCAATTGTTTTTTTTTGTCATAGGAGGCACCGAACAGGGTCCCCTGATGTTAAGGAATCACCGCCGTCCATAGAGACTTGCAATACCAGGGGAGTCGCAAGTGCGTTGCCAGCCTATGAGCCTATGTTACGGGAGAGAGGTAAGGAGTGAGGAGGAGAGAGGGGAAATGGGGCGCTAATATAGATTAGTAAATATACTCGAATTCCGGAAAAATTGGATTCGGACATCGTATTGATATTCCACCAGTCAAACCACAAGACCACCACGACTTAATTATGTATTAAAGTTATAATCTCCTGAAATTTCAACATCATATTGTTTTGACCAAAGCATATTCAATCGTTTTACCACTGTCTTGCATCCAGTTAACTTTTTGATAGCTTAAAAGTTACATATACCTATTCTAACTTAATATACCTATTATTACAGATAGAACTAAACATTCCTCGAGTTAATCACATTTCTTTTGTATTTTTTTTACAAACAAACAAAATATAATAAGTTATATAATTTGTATTATAGATTTCTTATTACATTTTTTAATGTTTCAGGCATTAAATACACTAAATATTGCTAATGCACGTATAGTAATACTGAATATAGACGAGAAAAATATTAAAATGTTGTCACAACAATTCCGTAACCATCCTTCGTACAATCGTGTATGGATATTAAGAGATAAAATGGACCTCTGGTATTCACAGGTAAGTTTAACAATCCCGAAAGGAATTTGTTAAGATTTTTGAGATCAATATATCAATGATACTATAACTACGTGATAAGCGTTTCAACAGTGTCTTGTTAAACCTTGGTTAGTTAGCTTATTTTTGTTGACTGCCCCGCCAATTAGGCCGTATCTAAGCAACATATATCTATTTCTTTTTCACAACCGATATTGAGAATATGCCATCTTACTTAGACATTTTATCTAAGACAGTGTGACGTTACAATATTACTTTACGTATGTGTGCGTTATCGTGCCATTTGTTTTGTCAAAATATCATGTAGGTAACGTATCTTTCGTTATAAATAATATCATTGTCAATATATCTATTCCTTTCGCGCAAGTTACTTCATTAGTAAGATTTATTCATTCAAGTACTGTGATTATTAAATACGTATGCATCCTTTATGACTGATACATGCTTCGCTATACACGAGCCATATCCTCAATACGTATGCATCCTTTATGACTGATACATGCTTCGCTATACGGGAGCCATATCCTCTTTTTTTTTAACCTTATTTTTATCAATAACACTCTTAAGTGAAGGACATAGCTAGTTAGAATCATTTCAGGCACATTACTTTTTTTTTTTACATCCGCCTACATTTATGCATATTATAACACTTGACGATATTTAATTGTCATCGAATCAATAAGTTTAACTGTAAATATAAGCGTACCACAAGGGTCTAATTGGGACCACCATTATTTAACATATTTAACTCCTGTTATCATATATTTGCTATTGATATAAGAAACATATGATCAATATATGATCTCAATTTTACTGTAAAATAATAGCAGTAATTGAATTGGACTCAAAAGAAAACTGGATTTATGTAATTGAATTACTCAGAATTAAAAGAGAACTAGCAATTAGTACTCTACTCATATAATACGCTACCTTATGCCCGCGACTTCGTCCGCGTGGAACTTCACTTTGGGTTAACGTTAACAGGCAGCAGAAGCTCTCAAAAGGAAAAAAACCCCGATTTTGAATCATTCTTCAGTGTTGCTCCGGCCCTATTAATTTTAGCGTGATGATATATGGCATATAACCTTCCTCGATAAATAAGTTATATAACACTGAAAGAATGTTTTAAATCAGATAGTATCAGTATTTTCGAATCAGTAGTTCCTGATATTAGCGCGGTTCAAACAAACAAACAAACACTCCAGCTCTATAATATTAGTATAGATTACAGAAAGTAACGTAAATAGTTTACTTGGAAAAAATATATAGCAAATATTTTTTTAATATAAATATAAACAATATATGCATTTATATTTCGGCAAAAAACCCCTTAGCAATTATAAAAATCCTTTATTAGTTTTACAAATAACCTTTGCACTGTGGTCAGATATAGAATAACAAAGCGGCGAGTGGCCCGATAAGCTGACTCATAATTTTATATGGTCAGGTACACTACAAAACTCACATTCACACTCGGCTGAAACGATTCTTTGTATTTATTACTAATGTGATTAATTACAATGTAGTAGTGTAGTAAACTGTTATTCTGTCATTTTTACAAAATAAATTTTTAACTATACTAAGTACTTGGAGTCCCATTCTTCATTCTGTTCGCAATCTCCATTAATCTGTTCGCAATCTCCATTCATCTTGCTTTTTCTTACCTTAGGTAATTCCAAACTTGTAACAAAAGTCTTTACTTCAAAAATAAACTAAATCAATCTATAAATATCACCGTGTATCTATGTATTTATAGATATTCTTTAATGGTGGTAGAGCCACGCTGAAACTACTACTGGTTTCAGTATGAATGGCTCGGCTCGCCCGGGGTAGTACCACCCTCTCATAGAAAACCGACGTGAAGTAACAGTGCTTGCATTGTTGCGTTTCGTTCGGCCAGTGAGAGCGCCGGAGGCCCACCTCCTCTCCCCTCTTCCTCTCCGTCTCCCTCCCCTAACCCTTCCCCCCAAAGGTTGACAACGCACTTGCGACTCCTCCGGTGTTGTTAGTGTTCATGGACGGTGGTGATCACATAACATCAGGTGACTCATATGTTCGTTTGCCACGTATGACATAAAAAAAATATTATTTATTCTTTTTACTCCCACGGACTATGTATATGTTTATGTGTGTAGATTATGTTTATTTAGATTTATAACCTGTAAAAATGTATCTTCAGAAATCAGACAGACAGACGGGCATATCATACTTAATATATATTGAAAATTACAAAATAGAACAGAAACGAATTAGCTAAAACGGAAATATGGATAATAGCTTTATTGGCTTTACGACTACTGGCTTTTATAGGACAATAATTTGTAATCAAAAGATTTCTTTTTCAGAATTTGGGCAACCTCCTATCTATAAACTTGGGACCAGCTATAATAGACGCAGTAATTTCTGATAAAATTGACTTGTTTCAAGAAAGTCCAGTAAACCTGTTTCAAATAAAAGCGATATATGATTGTGTTACAAGAGTACAACGGGCTTACGATAACATACACGCTATTAAAAATAAGGATAATAATAGCTTATTATACGTATATAGGCAAGTATAAAGGCACTATTGTCTTATAATTATTACCCAGATTTTGACGAAGAAAAATATCTTGACGAAAACATAACATGGTGGTAAGGCTTTCTCTAATGTGCACTTGAGTAGTAGTTTTTTTATCATATGAGGCAAACGAACTGGTAAGTCACCTGATGTTAAGGGATCACCGCCGTCCATAGACACCAGCAACACCAGGGAAGTTGCGAGTGCGTCGCCAGCCTTTGTTTGGGGGAAAGAGATCGAACTAATCGCAACAATGCAAGTTGCAAAGCAACCAGTTCCAATAAAGTACCAGTAGCTGTAGGTGTATTCTAACTGCACTTGAGAACCAGACCACTACTAGGAGTAGTGTGTGTTTTTTTTTATATCATAGGAGGCAAACGAAGATGTTGGTCACCTGATGTTAAGTAATCACCACCGTTCATAGACACTAGCAACACCAGGAGAGTTGCGTGTGCGTTGACACCCTGTGTTTGGGGAAGGAGGGGAGGGGAAAGGGAAGGGGAGAGGAGAGGGAAGGCGAGCTGGGCCTCCGACGCTCTCATTGACCGAACGAAACGCAACAATGCAAGCGCTGTTACTTCACGTCGATTTTCTGTGGGAGGGTGGTACTACCCCGGGCGAGCAGCCCATTTGTGCTGAAACCAGTAATAGATTCAGCGTAGCTCTACCACCTACGTATTACACGTACATAATTAATGGGCAGCCTGATTCGATACAGTTATCTGTGAAACAAGCACTTACATCACTCAGCGCGTCTGTAACAGTGAGATGACCGCTTTAAATCACTACGAGACAGTCTTGCGGTTAATTAATTAAATATGAAACGTTTGAGAAATTACATACACCTACATTTTATTAAAGAATCCATACATCTATCTGTACACTAGAGGCATAGTATAATTTTAAGAAAGAGATGCATATGTGTAGTTCACACGGCTTAAAAGTGAATCTCTCAGAATGACAGCGAGAAGAGCGTGTCTTACTGTTCTCCAATACTCGAAAACAAGTGAGACACAGTTCCCACTCTACATAACACAACACTCAGCGCGTCTGTAACAGTGAGATGACCGCTTTAAATCACTACGACTCAGTCTTGCGGTTAATTAATTAAATATGAAACGTTTGAGAAATTACATACACCTACTGCACTTACTGCACACTAGAGGCAAAGTGTAATTTTAAGAAAGAAAAGCATGTGTGTAGTTCACACGGCTTAAAAGTGAATCTCTCAGAATGACAGCGAGAAGAGCGTGTCTTACTGTACTCCAATACTCGAAAACAAGTGAGACGCAGTTCCCACTCTACATGACACAGTGTTTACCCTCACCACTTTTCGTCACACAAAAAGTTTGCGGACCAGAACTTCAAACCCTCGTATAAGAAGTTTTATTTCATTAATTGAATTCCACTTCCCATATTTTACAGAAAGCTCAACGAAGAACTACGCAGTACGCCAAACACTGAAACCCAAGTATATATAACGTATCGGACAGGTAACAACGAACCGAAACTGTTAGCATCAATGGTATTTGATGGTGTCAAAATAATAAAAGAAAATTATGACACACAGTCAAAATCCGTTCCGGCAGATATGGAAGAATGTGCATTAAGAAGTAGGAACTTCTTCAAACCGTGCAACTACTTCGAAATTATGTACTTTATGTTCGTTTTAGTTGTATTTTTCCCGACTCTATTCACAGTCGTGATATTCTTTTCCGACAGAAATATTACCCATGAACGCAGGAATTATAGGAATTTATAAAAATGTAAACTGGCTTGTTGGAATAAAAACGATTAGAAATAATTATATACCTATAGAAAGAAAGCAACATTAATATCTAAATATTAATAAAAAAAACGAATAATAATAAAAATTAATAAAAAAAACCTTGACAAACCTTCCTCATGGATTACTCTATCTACTGGTGAAAACCGCATGAAAACCCGTTCAGTGGTTTTTAAGTTTATCTCGAACAGACACACAGACAGACAGACGTGGCAGATTATTAATTATTTATATTATTAGTTATATTAATAAGGGAATAAGTGACTGATATATCAAGATACAGCCCAACCTACTGGAGTTACATCCGTGAATGTATGTTTACCTGTTCCTTTTACACTGTAGGTAGGCACTAAAGAAGGATATTTGGAACTTCATCCCCTCTCTCTCTCCCATGAGATCCTATGTCCTCAAACTGTCGAGGCAGAGATACAATGCTTTTCCATCTTGTTCTGTCGATGACTTCATACTCCAGCTCACTCCAAGTAAACCCAATTTTAAAAGACTCTGCGAGCACAGATTTTCGCATGGTCTGTCTAGGTCAACCATGTCTCACCTATCCTGGGGATTCCAGTCCACTGCCTACTTAATAATATGGCTGTTGTCCTTTCGCATAGTATTAAAATGGAAAAGCAGAAATTCGGGATGAATTTATATTAGCGGAGTAAACAGAAGGATTAAAATTAGTATGAAAATCAGTCATTTTTCCCGTTACTCTGTCAGTTTGCGAGTTATCCATGTAAATATAGATAAAGAGTACATAATAATCACCACATAGAAAACGCGCAAAGCCACAAGAAAGAGCTAGTGATAAACAAATAATGATTTGAATGCTTATTCTAAATTGACTTTTGTTTTGATTTGATCTACATTATAGCAAAAGAATACAGAACTGTATGAATTTGACCTAGCAATGTTAATGTAATCATAATTTTGTTATATCTAAATAGATATTGTCATAATCACATTACTCTCTAGATTGGTGTGCGTGAATACAGAGACTTTCACAGGTTCACAATTCAGTTTTATTGGAATTGTCGTAGATATCAAAATGGCCGGCAATATGCAATCATCCAATTAAACTGGCGCATTCATTAATTTATGCGCTCGCCATTTCTTTCTACGCATACCTAACAGATATGTATGAAGTGAACTTATTTAACTGTTTATTTAATTATTGTTACTTATTAAAAAGTATTAAACATAAAATAAGAAATGTAGCAATAAGCCATGGAATTAAATCAGAGGTATATAAGCTATAAAAAATAAAAAGTTATTTGATTTTAAAAAATAGGTATTTCATTTTAAGATATTTAATAAAAAAAGAACCAGAGTACGTATAGAATACATTAACATTTGACGATAATATTTAAAATTTCAATACCTCCTGTTGTATGTAGTAAAAAACACACCGAGTGTATTTAATCACGTCCAAAACAATTTTATGTAAGAAGTAATTAAATTTCAATTGTCACGAATAGAAACAAATCGTTTTGTGAAATACATGAATTAATTTAGCTAATAAATACATATTACAATATATAATACGTAGTTTGTGTGTATAGCCCGCCCATATAAATAACATTAAATTATATATTTATTATCATGATTAATTTCCAATACACACTAAACCAATTTCGACAAGAATTTAACTGACAAATGATTTCCAGGCCATTATTTTTCCTTTCCTTAGAGGTTAGGAACTAATGATAAAATTTGACCCGTGCGCGTAAAATCAGTTAAATGATTTAGTATTAATCGAAGTAAAAGACATACGTTACTACGATATAACAAATAAATGTTTCCCAAACTTATGTCACATATAGTACAAGTTAAATGTGTAATAAACTTTAAGTTTATATATTTAACACAAGCGACATAATTGTAGCTTTAAGGTTGAATTTCATGACTATATATAGAACATTATAGTACAATGATATTATATAAAAAAAGTGTGTGTGAACTTATGTACACGCGTTAGAAATTATACTAGATTTTTATCTTGTAATCTTTCGCCTTATTCTACGTTTGTAGTACAGACGATACTAACAATAGAAAAAAGGTATCTAATACATTGAAAGTTTTAATACAAAGAAATACAAACAACAAATACAAAGAAACAAAATGTTGACTATAGCTAACTTCAGGGTGTCGGTTTTTTTAATTTAAAGATTTACTCTCATCATTTTTCCCTGACGCGCCAAAAGAAGTATAACTTCAATAAAACAATTTTTAAAATTCAACCAAGATTTTTAATCAACTCTTTGAGATATCGTATGTCTTTTTTATCATGAATCTCGTCATCTTCGGAATCTGGTAACGAGGTAGTCCGCGTCGCTGTTGTCGGTCCAGGTAAATCTGACACAAACGATGCGATCTGTAAACATACAAAAAAGCAACCTTTTATGTTTCTTGAAATGATCATGAAATTTTACCAGATAATACTAAAACAAAGACTCAAAATCCGATTCCTTAATATTGATATTTAGAGATCGCGAATTATTTCATTTCTTAAACTTTAGATTTCTTAACTTAGCCTCGGATTATAGATTTAAAAAAAACAACTTACATTCATAAAGGAATTTAAATGACCTACAGAAAGGTGGCATGATTTTTGATAAAACAACTCCTGTAAAAATGATTAAAGGATAAACTTATATATTTAGTGAATTTAAAAATTTTCATCTTATGCGGGTAAGTTAGTATAATTTAATTTCAAATATTGTTATTTATTTTTAAAAAAAATTTCAATATAATATGTATAATGATTAATTTTGTAAGTGTAAAATTTCTTGTTTTACTGCAATTTAAGGAATGTTAATTTATTGACTGCAATAGAAAATAATTAACGTTATACAAAACCGAACATGACCGACAAACTCGCTCTTCTTCCCGACATACCATTTCGAAAGCCGGGTACTGTAAAACCCATACCCATTACGTTTCTCATGATGGATTAAAATACACACTTTTATTAATAATGCAATGCCCGCGCTTAGTATTCGGATATAAGTATAATGAAAAAGGAAAATGTTTTGAATTACTTAAATAGTGTTGATTCTTATTCATTACTAGCAGCCCGTCTTCACATGCGAATACTAACGAAGAAAATAAGACAAAATCTTTCCTAAACAGTACAACCATTTAATAAAACTAGTGGGCGCTCAGTGGTTGACATTCGACCATAATTAATTGATTTTTTAAAGTTTGAACTTTATTCGGGTTCTTTTGTCAAAGGTTTTCATCGTAGCTGCTCAGTTATTTGCCACTTTTTTAAATTGTATAAACATAAAAAGCGGTTACATAAGGTGGTAAGGCTCTCAAATTCTAAGTAAAGATAACTTTACGAAAATAAAGAAATTTAACGCAACTCATGACACGATTATCAATTAATTTTACAAGATATCATGGGTAGGTGGTATTTTTGGATGATATTGAATTAAATGTAGCATGTACATTATAAGGAATAGTTATACACCCAGTAATATTGTTTGGAAAAGTAATGGACACACACTAGAATCAAATAATGAATCCAAAACAAAGAAGTTTTTAATACTACCATTAACTTGATTTACTCTTATGACAACATGAAGCAAAATGAAAGCAATCCTGTCACCTAAAAAATTTGACATTCAATAACACCAAAGAGAATAATAATTATTTCAGTGATTTATATTATTATACGATTAACCTACAATTTGACCAGTTGATTTCAAAGGGCATGCAACGTCAGTCATGCTAATAATATTGGAAAAGGTAATTGGAACGTAAGAGTAAAATGACGGATGAATTTGTCAAAACGTCTTTTTCATTTACATATGTGTACATATTGTGTAAAATTCAAATATTTTAATTAATTTAATGTACTTCTAATGCATTTTATATAAAATAAATAGTTTTCTGCACTTGTCTTCCATATAAACTTTAACTATGCCAAGTTTCACGTTCATCCATTCACGCAATTCCTTTAAAAAGGGGTACAAAGTTTGGGCTTCACGTATTAATATATATATGATAAAATGACAACTGAAAAATTGAACGTTAATCTGTCAATATTTTTGCGTCTTTTTTTCACTCACTCACTCTTTATATGCAGAAATTGTAAATCAAAATGTTCACTATTCTATAAGATTTTTGAAACATTTTCCTTTAAAAGCAACAAAAAGAATTAGCCAAATCAGTACAAGTGTTCTAAAGTGGTACGTTTACATAAATTGATACATTAATTTTTATTTATATACAATATAAGAAATTATTAATAAGATTTTTGAAACATTTTCCTTTAAAAGCAACAAAAAGAATTAGCCAAATCAGTACAAGTGTTCTAAAGTGGTACGTTTACATAAATTGATACATTAATTTTTATTTATATACAATACTAGCGGGCCGGACGGACGTTGTCCTATCTTGATAATAAAAAAATTATCTAAAATTCGATCGCATCGCCACATACCGGATCCATTTATAAATCTAAACCATTCTCGGATACACTGGAACACGCACATAAAGTTTTATTAAAATCGGTCCAGCCGTTTAGGAGGACTTCAGTGACATACACACGTACAAAATAAATTTATATATAAAGATAAGAAAGTATTATTATGTAACCCGATACAATGTCATAAGTACAGTTTTATTATATATACCTTTTGATTAACAGACCTCAAGTTTTGCAACAGTTTCAAAGCTGACCTTTTCTCCGTGGGATGTAAAATTTGAAACAGTCGAATCGCCCTATGGAACTGGAAATATAAAGAATCTCTGATATTCAATTTGAGATACTGCTACTTCCAATTTATTTATCTATACACGGTATTCTCCAACATCATCCAAATATTTATTTCATATTTAAATTTTGATAAAATGTAGCATGACCGCAACCGTTGTACCGCGCCATGGGTATGCGAGCGGCGAGACCGGGGGGCGAACCGACTATTTGTGTCATACGCACATGAAATAAAATATCTAAAGATGACTAGTTATGCGTTAAAATTTAATATTTCCAAGAATTAACAATTGGACAAAAACAGGGATTGCATACAATTATACTCGTAAATATACAGCTTCAAACAATTGTGTATTGATATCGTAAGATTTGTCTGACACTACGAATCTCACGTGAGTTCATGCTCTTTTCTTAGCACACCCCACCTTCCCACACATACCTAAGGCGCGGTACAACGTTTGCGGTATACTATATACTACAAAATCATCTGTACGTTTTTTAATTAAAATATATATTTCATGTTAAATGGTTTT
Source organism: Antheraea pernyi (assembly GCA_015888305.1). Classification (NCBI taxonomy): domain Eukaryota; kingdom Metazoa; phylum Arthropoda; class Insecta; order Lepidoptera; family Saturniidae; genus Antheraea; species Antheraea pernyi. Next base: position 20,674 of record MNPI01022092.1, on the reverse strand, counting down.
TGCAGCCTATGATTATATACAGCAAACAACAATAGAATCACAGATCTGAATAGCAAATCTTGAGCACTTGAGGACAGAGTTCGAATGCCTTGTGTACTAGAAGGTGTTCTTAATTGGACCTTTTAAATCGGATCACACCTTTACCTCTTAACCACAAAACTCGTTAAGGCCTGATATCCTAAATGCTGCCCTAAATTTTAACATAACGGGCAGGTGTCCGAGATACCAGTTTATAGTACTGACACTGTCTAATCCAAATTTAACCAAGACTTACGTCGGGAGATAGACGCCAAAATATATAAACTGATTATAATAAGCCCAGTAGGGCACGGCGGATGTTGTCCCGCCCTGATAATAAAAAACGTTGACAAATTATATACCTACACCTTCCTCACTTTATCTATTAGTGAAAACCGCATGAAAATCCGTTCATTACTTTTTAAGCTTATCGCGAACAGACAGACCAGACGCGACTGCGGACTTTGTTTTATAATATTTAATGCTATATTTATTTAAAAAATTAATTGATGTGCTTTTTTTATATCATAGGAGGCAAGCGAACAGGTGGGTCACCTGATGTTAAGTGATCACCACCGTCCATTGACACTTGCAACACCAGGGGAGTCGCAAGTACGTTACCAGCCTGTGTTTGGGGGAGGGGGAGGGGAGGGAGATGGGTATCCTGCGCTCCCACTGACCGAACGAAACGCAACAATGCAAGCACTGTTACATCACGCCGGTGTTTCTGTGAGAGGGTGGTGCTACCCTGGGCGAGCCGACCCATTCATGCTGAAACCAGTAATAGCTTCAGCGAGGCCCTACCACCTGCAGATTAGTGCTTCTAAATTAGTAACACTTAACTCCAGAGACAAGAGGCAGGAACCTCATACTGAACACCAGATCATAAGCAACGTCAATGTTGTTGTATACAGATAATAAGAAATACACAAGTAATTAAAAAAAATGTTACCCGTTCTAAAAGACACCAAGTGTCACGGTACTGTTGCATAAATACTATCGGAGTGAGTACCGTGGCATAAAACGCTGCTTCGCGGTCGAGTATATCCTCTCCTTCAGACATGCTATACACCGTGCCTCGGAACTTGTGCAGGAATACCGTATTTGCGTGATCCCTGTCAAAGCTAAAGTTTTTCGACTATAACCATCACTATAATTTGATTACTATACTACTTGATTACAGTGATATTAACTAAAAACCTGTAGATACGTCATACGTTAAAACTTGGTTAGTTATCTTATTTTTGACGGCTTCTTTGACTATCTTTGGCTATCTTTGACGCCCCGATATTGAGAATATGCCATCTTACTTCCACATTATCTAAGACAGGCGTTACAATATTACTTTACGTATGTGTGCGTTATTGTGCCATTTGTTTTGTCAAAATATCGTGTATCTTTGGTTATAATATCATTGTTTGTATGTCAATATAATATCAATACTACAGTCATTCATGTTTTGTATTTTATGTATTGTATGTTTACTTTGTAAACCCCTAATAAATCTGCTTCCTGTTAATCTTAAAAGTACAAGAATTACCATAAAACATATTTTTTATGATAATACAATTGCCTGGTTTAAACTCACCTCATTAGAAGACAACAAAGTGATTTTTAATATCCTTAAGATACAATGTAATAGATATATGCTTTTTAACAAAGAATAAAACAGTTACTCTTATTGTCAATTAGTAAAATGGCCTTTTATTTCTCTTGAAAAATAAACTTTGGTGGAAACGAATTCTGCATTCGCGACAATTGTAGATTTCAGTTTTAAAAAATCCACTAGAATTTATTTAATTTGATCTTCTCTGTATCTGATAACTCCTTTGATAGTACACATACATCCGCAAGTAATTTGAAATCTAACCACCTAGTTCGTCGACTCGCCCGGGGTACAACCACCCTCTCACAGGGAACCGACGTGAAGTAACGGTGCTTGCATTATTGCGTTTCGTTCTGTCAGTGAGAACGCCGAAGGCCCAACTATCCTCCCCCTCAACTCTTACCCACTCCCCCTTCTCCCAAACACAGGCTAGCAACGCATTTGCGACTCCTCTGGTGTTGTAAGCGTCTATGGACGGTGGTGATCACTTAACATCAGGTGACACACCTGTTCGTTTGCCTCCTATGATATAGAAAAAAGCCTAGATAAATAATATTCGTGACAAAAGAGAATCATTTTCCTGAACTTTTCAAAGTTTTGTAACTAAAATATTTGAAATGATTATGGAAATTTTCAATATATAAAAATGTTATACTACAATGTAGATAACCCATGCGGATTGATACCCATATGTTTGTTGGTCTACAAATTTTGGCTTTACGGAACAAGCAGAAGTGGCCTCGACACGGAAAGCAGTTGTGTCTACCGACTTGTCCAATCTTCTGTATAATTTGTCGTAGCGTTAAACTATCCTTGCATTCAGTATGAAACGTTACACCAAACCTTTATTTCTCTAAATGGCATTACAAAATTTTAAGAACATGCTCTGAGTTCTTTGTTTACGATACTCACTAAGGTAGTATGGCATAGAATCGTTTGACAATATCCCTTGCACTTGGACGTACTTTCAAACATGGTAAATCCGCAACATCAGGTTGCTTCGTGTTTCTGAACATCCAATGGTCTTCCGGAAAGTTGGAGTCGAAGTTTAAATCTCCACATAAACTGGGACACTAATAATATACGAGCAATTAGTTTCGGAAGAGTTCTTACTGTAATATACAGTAATCATTGAGCATTTGTGTCTTAGTTGTGTATGTGTGGATATGTGGTGCTAGATAAATTTGCTAATAATAGCGAAAAAAGAGAAATTGAAGACGCAAGAGATGAAGATTAGCAAAAAATAAATAATACGTTATCATTACTGTTCAACTGTCTTAGCAAACACTAGTTGTTTGTGACAATGTTTTACGATGAGCGCGCACACCTTCACGAAAAACCGACACCCTCAAATTAGCTATAGTCAACATTTTGTTTCTTTGTATTTGTTGTTTCTATTTCTTTGTATTAAAACTTTCAACGTATTAAATACCTTTTTTCTATAGATAGTGTCGTTTTTTCTACAAACGTAGAATAAGGCGAAAGATAACATTTTTGAAAAGATTTTTATCTTGTTACACCAAAGTTTTTTTTTTTTTTATGTCATAAATGGCAAACGAACAGGTGGGTCACCTGCTGTTAAGTGATCACCACCGTCCATGGATACTAACAACACCAGAGGAGTCGCAAGTGGGTTGCCACCCTTTGGGGGAAGGGATTACGGATGGGAGAGGGAGAGGAGAAGAGGAGAGGGGAGGTGGGCCCCCGGCACTCTCACTGACCGAACGAAATGCAACAATGCAAGCACTGTTACTTCACGTTGGTTTTCTATGAAAGGGTGGTACTACCCCGGGCGAGCCGACCCATTCATGCTGAAACCAGTAATAGTTTCAGCATAGCTCTACCACCATTCAAGTATAACTTCTAACGCGTGTACATAAGTATACACACACTTTTTTTACTCATTACACTATAGAAGAGAACCAAATAAAAGTCAACTTAAGATAACCGTAACTAAAATGCCCAATATAAATCTCTCCATGATACTCAAATATTGTCACATTAGTCCTCATTCGAATATTTCACTCAATTCGAAGATATTCCCTCAAATTGATGAAGAGAAACCTATGTACCTAGAAAACGAATATACGTAGAAAATGAATATGTGTCCTTGTAACGAAGGTTAGTTGCCATTTCTAAGGCATCTTGGAATTTTCGGTACGAGTAAAAACAACTTCGGTTTTATTTCTTTTTAATTTAATATTTTACGAGGCAAACGAACAGACGAGTCACCTGGTGTTAAGTAATCACCGCCGTCCATAGACAATAATAATACCAGGGGAGTCGCTAATGCGTCGCCAGCCTGTGTTTGGGGAAGGGGACGAGGACAGGGGATGGGAGAGAAGGTGGGCCTCCGGCGCTCTCACTGAACGAACGAAACGCAACAATGCAAGCACTGTTACTTCACGTCGGTTTTCTGTGAAAGGGTGGCACTACCCCGAGCGAACCGACCCCATTCATGCTAAAACCAGTAATAGCTTCAACGTGGCTCTACCACCTCTAAAAAATCTATTACAAAACTAAACATAAATTTAATACATCATTGAAATTAATCTGAACCCAAATGAATTTTTTAAGAGCCCAGTGCAAATAAATATGACAGGAATGTATATTCTTATTTATTATGATTATTTTTATAATATTGAAACTGATACAGGAGATTGTGAATCATAGCTGAACAGTAGTGAAAGTTCAATAAGGAAATTGACAAATAGGGCAATACGTCTTATAATCCAATAAAAAACATTATTATTAACTCACGTAAATTCCTAAACAAAATAATACATAACAGACTTTATATTCCATTTCAGATTTTGTAACAAAACGGTACGGTTATAATTATCTTTTCCTGCATTTTGTGAATGAACACACAATGCATTTGACATAGCATGACATTCACATATAAAAACATCACAGACTTATAAACAGATTTAATCATAATAGTCTGTCTCTATTCGCCTGTACATAAGTTTATAAAAAGTCATGTTTTTGTAGTTATTGTTTTGATAAAAAAATTGACAAAATTATTTGATTCGATACGAAATATATATAAGAGTTGTTGCGTTATGTATGCTTGGTACACATATATGTTTCAACAACTCATATATGTATGAATAGTTAGCTTAGCTTAGGTTAGCTTACATAGGTCGCGAATTGCATGTATCAGGCAACAGCCAAAGCCAAGGTGTGCCGCGCACCCTTGAGCTAGTTGTCAAAATAAAATCAGCTGAGTGCCTTAAGCGCTCGCCTTAGTAGTCCGGTGAAGCTGTTAAGACCTTGCTTGATCAATAGCGTAGTCAGTTCGAAAAAAAAATTGACAAAATTATAGTTTTTATTGCAATATACGTAATGATTAATACTGATTTTCAATGTAAACACCACACAATAAAATTTTACACAGCATGAGCTGTAGAAACTCAGGTCATGTGTACGAAAATATTACTAACGTGTATTGAAAATAAATTAATAAGAAAAAAAATATTTTTAAAAACAAGCTTTTATACAAATGCACTTATATATTTTTATAAAAAAGTTTGGTCAAATTTTTTTGGGGCCCTTTTGCAATTCGCTATTTAGTTTCATTTTCGTTTAATGTCATCAGGACTGAACAAACATGCAAAAAAGTCGTTTATGTAAAGGAACTGATTCTAATTCAGCTTACCAGACTCGACCTAAACAAACTGACAAATATTGTAAGCTAAATAAATTCATATAGATCGTCGTCATCAGCCTGTATGAGACCCACTGTATAGGTATGATGTATAGGCTGTATAAGCTATTGGCCTCTTCCCGAAGGAAGGTATGGGCGTAATCACCACGCCAGCCCACGACGTATTGGCGATTTCAAACACTGAGAAATCCACAGTTCTATATTTATCCCACATACAGTAGTAGTACAAGAACATTTCTCAGGTTCTGGTTTCCCCACGATGTTTTCCTTCACCGTCAGCTGATAGTGTTACCATTTTACATTGGTAAATGTACGCGAATTCCGAAAAATTCGTTATTACACGCCAGGATTCGAACCTGCGGACATCAGATTGATATTCCACCGGTCAAACCACTAGACTTCCTTTTCCTTTTCCGATATTCCTACAAGTAGCTGTGATTATGTTATGATTATCGACGAACCTTCATACGATTAAAAGGGAATAAGTACTTTATGGTTTATACAATTACTAACATTTGTTCGCGGCTCAACTCGCATGAATGTGGAAAGTAGTACAATCTATCCACGAGCAGGAGGGCGAGGGTACGCTAGCACAGCTCGTATGAACGATCGCCGCGTAGGGGGCTGCAGTTTTTTTATGCCCTAGAAGGCAAACCAACAGGTGGATCACCTGATGCCAAGTGATCACCACCGTCCATAGACACTAACAACACCAAGCGAGTTGCAAGTACGTTGCCAGCCAGTGTTTGGCGGGAAGGAGGGAGGTGGGCCTCCGGCGCTCTCACCGACTGAACGATACGCAACATTGCAAGCACTGTTACTACACACCGGTTTTCTATGAGAAGGTGGCACTACCCCGGCCGAGCCGACTCATTCATGCTGAAACCAGTAATAACTTCAGCGTGGATCTACCACCAATGAACAGTATAATCGACGGTCCGGACACATAAGCGCAATGCAATTGTAAGCTGATGGTATAATTTATTTTCCAGGTGCATTAAATAACTGTGACATTGTATGCCACATGATAAGTTAATGCGTGAAAGCGTAGCGATAAAATAAACAAACTCAGGTCCGCTTTTATAATATTATTTAGGATCAGAATACAATGCAATGCCTAGAAGGAGGTTAGTTTCAAGTGCAGCTCCCGAAGCACAGTTATTATAGGTGTTTTCTATTAGAGTTTTAATACAAGAGCGATAATTAGACTGGCATTAGAATTTATAGAATTTAGAACTATAACCTTACCACCATTTTATTGTATCAATCACTACAGCGCTTTTCTTCATCGAAATCTCAGAACCTAATGTAAAAAACAATGACTAACAAAGTCTGAATGTATTAAGTCCATTTACTTATTTACGTTACTCTCGTCGCTCTCGTGTCCTCATTAAAATTATAATAACTTTTGACCCGATTTTAATGAAACCAAGATTAAATGTTACTCGATGTTCGAGGATATACTTTATGATTTTCTTGGTGAGGTTTTATCGTGAACGCAATACATAAGCAGTGATGCGTGTTCATATAATCAGTCAGACATTTCTAAAAGTGATTGAACTGTATTTTAGTACTTATTCCAATACATCTGCAACAATTTTTTTCACAAAAATCTAATAGGTACAGACACGATAGATTTACATTATTATTATATCTATAGATTTGAACTTACGTCAATTAACGGTGTATACAAGAAGCCTACCTTTAATCCAAAGTGACCGCAGTTGCTGAAAATTTCTTATTTAAGACTAAATAAAACTCAAAACAGCAACGTTAGATTGATTTAATATAAGATAAATACAACAATGAATAACAAAACCTTGTAAATTTGTGGCAAATCACAGGCATTAGAATCAAATATATCATTACCATCGATTATATCCGAAAGTTTTTGAGATTCCATAGACTGCGTCACGGCGGTATAAGCTCTGGCCAAATGTAATGCTTGATTCTGAAAAAAGATTACAATTATTAACTCCAAACTCTTTGGTATATCGCTTCTACTGTTTTTCACAGTAAGTAAATTTATCATACGCAAGCATACAGACCGATGATCGCTGAACAAAAGTGGAGAGAATTAAAACTTGAATAAATACTAGGTTGTGCCAAAAAAGACGATTTTTTTTTTCTTGCTCTCACTCCAAAATATCATAGGATATATCAAAAAAAATTATGCCCAAACGACAGCTCTTAATTTCAATTTTAAGAGGTCCTCCAACGAACTTTAATTTTCCCATATACATAATATAGCGAAAAAAATGTTGAACATTTTTGTCACTTGCTTTATTGTGTAAAAATTAGATAGAAACAATAAAATACTCGTACGTACCGTAATAAGACTTCCTTTTTGTTGCTCAAATTTTAAGTTTCTGTTACTTGATATTTTCTACGAAAAAAGAGATATAAATGAATTAAAAATTAATTATTCTAAATTTTCCAGTACTGAGAGTACACATCGATATTCTCTTCTTTCAATCACTTAAAAAGCAATCATTTAGATTATTCCGACTTAGAATTAATATATAAATTTTCTTAAACGAAAAGTTACTCTGAATTTAGCTTAAGCCAACAAATAAGAGGTAAAGGTTTTTCATAAAGTCTTTATTTTTGTTTCAATTGAAGTGAAACTTCAAATGAGAGGGCTTTGAAATTATGATCGGCAATCTTATTGCGTGACGAAAAGTGGTGGGGGTAAACACTGTGTCAGGAAAAGTGTTGAAAACAGCTGTTCTCGTTCGGTCACCGAAGTTAAGTAACGTCGGGAGCGGTCAGTACTTGGATGAGTGACCGCCTGGGAAAACCGAGTGATGTTGGTTTTTTATTGTATTTTTTTAAACTGTAACACAAACGTTTCATTTCTGTCCTGTGTCTTTATGTTATCTCAGAACTTTGTCATTTATAATCAGATTTGGAAGATTTTTTTTTCCCCACGACTTTTCATCGCACAAAAATTGCAGATCCGAATCTAAAGTCCTCTCATAAGGAGTTTCACTTAAAAAAATGTAGCTGACTTGAGATTCACCTCCATTTTAAAGTCGGCTGACAAGTAATCCCTGATCACGCTATAATTATAAGTAATTGATAATTGATAAAGCAGTATATGTGAAACGTCTTTTAATGAGTCGAGCATTTATTTTTACCACATTCCATTAAACAAACATTAGATAAATTAATTTCAAAAATATATCAACTAACCTTCTTGTCATATTCTTTCTGATAAATATTCAAAGGCGTCACGTGTTGTATGAACTCCTCCATAATGAATCGCGCACGGGCGACTATTGGTTCGAGCGATCTCATATGATTCGCTATGTGTGTAGACTTCGTTATTGTTAAGTACTTATTCACCTGGTGATAACATGAACATGAAATAATTAGAAACGTTGTTCTAGGAACTTCACGTGAAGCGGACAACGAAATAAAGTTGAGGTTCTGAAATTCGTTCATATTGAGCCTAATTGGGCATCTAGTTGGATGAATACACGATTTCTTTTTTGGATTATGTTTATTTGTCAATTAATGGCTTCTAAAGAATAGTCCTATTAAAAATTCGGATTTCTTCGAAGTAGTTTCTCGAATAGAACAAATTTACAATAAAATATTAATCGCTCTTTTTGAAAATAAAATGGAACTTCAAAAAATCTTTTTTTTTATTGTACGAAACCGGACGTAAAATTATCAAAATATATTTTTAGTAATTTGGCGTATTGCCTTTTTAATTTTCTTTTATATCAAAACGAAGCTTAAAATACATGTAAAATTTTGAAAATGGGCACTGCACCTTTTACGGAGTTTTTATTAAGTCAAAGCATCCGTCAACCGGCGTTCATCGATTTATAAGACGTTATCACGTCAAAAATTTCTTTCCTGATCTTTATAACATTATGAATATGGGCAGCTCATATAATTTCTGTATGGAAGGGTATTAGAACTCTCAGAAGACTTTCAGAAATATAAGAGAACACTCAAAAATTTTATTTTTTTACACCGATATTGACAAAAATTATACAAGGGAACAATATGGCATTTAGAAAGTAGTAATACTGCGAGAAATCGCAAAGAAGTATTAAAAGAATACCATTTTGTTTAATTTTTACCAATTTTATTGTAATGTAAATTGTCACCAATAAAGTCATATATTATTCCAGGAATATAGAGTTGCTACCTCTCTATTTGTAACCGTCATAATAATGCTTTGCGATGTTTGTTTCAGTAAAAACAGGCCTTATGCTGATTATACACAAAATAAAATTAAGTCTTATGTCCAAACAAGAGTGCTTAATTTGGAATCGAATATTAGTGAACTTATTTTGTTTGATATTAATATTGCTTTTGAAACGTGATTGTTGTTTCATTAGTAGTTGTACATTTGGTTTGTTTATTTTTAGCGAAGCCAGTGAAAAGTGTAAAAGCACTTCCACTCTATTCTTTATTTCGTGATGTTTTAATATGTTTTAACATTTATGTCATAATCCTAAGAACACCCTTAGGTGTTTGAGTACGATATCTCGTCATGTATAGCACCATCTACTGTATTCAATACCCATTCTCTTTCGCAGTCACACGTAAGGATGATATTGATATATCATTATTATGCTTTAAAACATCGAACGGTACCATTTACTAAGGTTTCCAAAATTATTGTGTTTAAATTCTATTAGACGAAGTAAAATTTAGTTTTCTTTTTAAATGTACCTTTTTCTCATATTTATTTTTGTTTCATATTTTTATAAAATATGGACAAAACATCGATATGTCGTTCATAAACATCGATGTTTTTCCACTGTCGACTTTACAATATCGATGTTTTCCAGGAAAGATGTTCATGCCTAAATACAAACGACATAGAGTAAAAAGCTTGCCAACATTACAAGAAAAAGAATTCCACACCAAAAATAGTTTGATGTAACTAATTTTTATTAAAAAAATGTTCTAATATCATTGTATACTCTTTTATTTATCACAGGACTCTGATCTCTAATCGACTAATTGATTCCTCAAAATGTCCAGCTTAATCGCAGGTACAGTAGAACCTTGATAAGATAAGAGGTTTTTACCTCTATAACTTAAAAATATAAGGTTAATTAAATAAAACTTTATTTAAAAAAAATAGCAAATGGTTGATTTAACCCAAAAATACAAGTAGCCTAGAACGTACCTATGATAAGATAAGAGGTTTTTACCTCTATAACTTAAAAATATAAGTCCCCTTCCCTTCAGAGCCTAAAACTTCTTTTACTTAAAATACGCACACTCGATAATTTAAACTAATAACTTCAGTACTAGCTCTCAGTTACTTAGAGAAAGAAATGTTTCGATAAGCTCTGTAACATAAACTGTCTGCCAATGAGTCATTTCGAATGAATGTACAAAAGAAAAAGTTTTTCGAAATTTATTGATTGGACGTGTTTACAAGTTAAATTGTTAACACAAACACTAAGTATACAATCCCCTATTGTGTCTTTAAAATTAAATGAATGAAAGAAACGAAAATCTGGAGAAAGTATTAAGTATTTCACGACGATAAATTGTTGAATTTCCTATTTTGTAGCAATGTTTATTTACGAGGTTCAAACAGTGTCCAAACCAAAACATGATTGTTACAGACCCATCGTGAAAGTAAAATCTAATGGTGGTAGAGTCACGCTGAAATGATTACTGGTTTCAGCATGAATGGGTCGGCTCGCCCGGGGTAGTACCACCCTCTCATAGAAAACCGGCGTGAAGTAACGTGCTTGCATTGTTGCGTTTCGTTCGGTCAGTGACTTGATATTAAAATGTAACCATTAATTTAATTCTATTACTGAATTTTGTATAAAGGTTGAATATTAAATGATTGAGATCTTTAATTTATTTGGTACAAATGTTACCGATAAGTATTCGGAGTAAAACGAAAATAAGTATAGAATTACGTAACATATTACTTAGCCGATTTATGTTCTTCCAAAATGATTACTTTCTATGTAAATAATAGCCTATTTTTACAAATTATAATTCTTGATAATTATATTCTAACAGGGGGGATTAATTTAATAACTTTTGATATAATGTTGTATACTAAATTTAATATAAGAAGTCTATATACCAGGTGAAAGTTTATACGCTAGCAGTATTCTAGGATATGACTCTTCGTGATCACATTTAACATATAAAATAATAATAACAAAACAAATACTAATAAACTACCAAGAAAACTTAAATTAAAGTGTGTTCTAAGATTTTCAAAAGTGTAAATATGATCTAGGTGCAATTACCGGTGTCGAAAGCTACAATGGGCGACCCTATTAATAACTTTCGATAATAAAACGGACAATAAACCCTTTTGTTTTATTTCTGAAGCTCCCTTTCAAGAAAAAGTGAAATCACCCGACGGTCATTGACACTGTGCTTTAACATAGAGGCATAGAGGATTGAGTATATTTTTCTAGATAATTAGGTCAAATATTAAGCACCTATTTATTTAATTGATTAAGAACGAGAACCGAGTGCAGAGTATTCCATAAATATTGCTACTGTCTAAATATTCACCCTGTATATATTTAGATATAAATAATGGTTACTATTACGATTTTGTAATGTTGAAAGAAAATAAAGGAATATGTTTGCATATTTTGTTGATTTATTTTTTAAATAAACCATAATATATATTTAAAAAATCATTTTTACTTGGTGAGTATCCAATAAAATCGTATCATGTAACCGGCTGTTCATTTATTTACGTTATTCATAAAACATACTTCGATAAAACATCCTCAAACCAAATTGGGTTGAAAATTTAAGACTACGTATGTATTTTAAAGTCGTGGTGTCCTAGTGGTTTGACCGCTGGAATATCATTCCGATGTCTAGGTCGCGAATTGCATGTATCAGGCAACAGCCAAAGCCGAGGTGTGCCGCGCACCCTTGAGCTAGTTGTCAAAATAAAATCGGCTGAGTGCCTTAAGCGCTCGCCTTAGTAGTCCGGTGAAGCTGTTAAGACCTTGCTTGGTCAACAACGTAGTAAGTTCGAAAAAAAAAAAAAAATTGGAAGCGATTTACATGCGATCTCTGAAGAGTGTTGTGGCATATTGCAAAAGAAGTACATATTTGTATCGCACATTTAATGCCTAGTGAAATATACAGTGTCCTCTCTGTTCGTCTTTGATTAAAAGGGAATTATTTCATTCCAATACATGCTATTTTATCGACGAATTACGCACTTCCATGTTTACACATTATCTAATTTAACACATTTAGAGCTATTCAATATTCAAGAACACAGCCTCGGGAAACCTAACTAACGTTTACTAATTCAGATACTTAGTTTATCGGGGATCAGTTTCGGGTTTCGACGTGATCTAAATAAATGTATTGGTCTAATTACGTCAGGGAAAACGTAAGGGTTTCGATCAAGGTTAGATGAAAAGTCAGGTACGTAACTTGGTAGTTTTTAAAGGGTCTGATCACAGAACAGAACACTGAAAATGTATTGGAAAAAAATTGACAATAGTTTATTCGGTTTGTTTTATTATCAACTAGCGGGCCTGGCGGACATTGTCCCGCTCTGATAATAAAAAAAGCCTCGACAAATTATATAGCTAAACCTTCCTCATGAATCATTTTTAATCTACTTGTGAAAATCGCATGGAAATCCGTTCATGACAGACAGTCAGAGAGACAGACGTGGCAGAGGATTTTGTTTTAAAATACGTAATGGTTATTATACTCGTCCCTAGTTTTTTCTTAATGAATCTTCTTCTTCTGCATCCCACTGTTAATAATCATTTAGTATCAAAACGTTGGCACAAATATATATTCAAAAGTATAACATACTTTCTTTTTTTTATCATGGGAAATGCCTTACGGATACACCACCCTCTCGAGGGAGAGGGTGGGTTATGTCCGACTCGCACGGACTAAAACCCCACGGTAGGTACGTCTTCGGCTATAGTTGGGGCAGCACGAGATCTCTATAGACTTCATCGTGCCACCCCAGCGGTTAACACAGCAGCAAAAGCGCCGCCGCCGGGCCCCGTCTTGTTGGGAGACAGCCGTGTACACACCGGCCATCTCCTCCGTCCACCGGACCTATGCAATGGGAAGGTGGGCCCCCGACCCATCTTCCCTGGTCCGGTTACAGTGGGAGGAGGCGGTCAAACTGACGCCTCCTCCTGCCCATCCCCCGTTGGCGGAGACGGCCACTTTGAGGGTCTTGCTCACGGACCCTCTCCGAAAAGTATAACATACTGACTGAAGGTTTATTATATCGAAGACACCTGAAAAAATCAGTTCACTAATTAGCTCAACTAACTGAAACTCCCAAGAGAAATTCGCATCCGTCGCAAACATTGATATTATAACTGAAAAGCTGTAAATATGTTATAAGCGCTTCGACACCGCCTTGTCAAAACTTGGCTAGCTAGCCATTTTTGCTATTTTTAACGGCTGCCCGGTCAATCCGCCAATGTCTAAGCAACATACAACAATTTCTTTTTCATCACCGGTATTGAGAATATACCATCTTACTTCCACATTTTATCTAAAACGGTGTGGCGTTACAATATTACTTTACGTATGTGTGCGTTATCGTGCTATATGTTTTGTCAAAATATCATGTAGGTGCCTAATGTATGTACAACTTTTTAGTTATAATAGCATTGGGCTTCAAAGGAATTTCTTGTATGACTTTAGAATAATTATAAATTAAATTATATCGTCCCTTAAACCAGATTCAAACCTGCAAACCTAAAACTTTATAGTCAAACGTTTTGAGAAACATCTCACTCTGGTTTAGATAAAGTCAACAAATTTACATCGTAAAAATGGTTAATGTCTCCTCCGGCTGGAATAGGGTGTTGGCGGTCCGTACACTTTATTACAAGGATAAATTTCGGCCCCTCACATCTCATTTTCTCAACGTGACAACCCTAGTAAATTTACCTAAAATTAGATAACATTTCGTTGATGTTTTTGTAAAATACACGCAGTTTGTCAACACATAAAACTGTTTATTGCCAATTTTCCTTTTTTAAAGTGATTTTAGCATTATGTATATGTACGTAAACACAAAAATAGTTCTTGTTTATCTTGAGATTTTTGTGGAGAGCATCATAGTGTGTGTAGTGATCCGAAAATAGTATAAAATGTGCTTTTGTATAATTATTATCTGTATGTGTATTTATATCAGCATTTTTGTTATGATTAGTACTTAGAAGTCATGCTTAGCAGTACCGTAGCTAATTTTAAAGTAGCCTGTATGAAAACTTCCTACGCAAAGAGCGAGGGCTTCTTATTGCTGAATTATATCGTATTCTCCATGAAATGTAATCTAGAAGGTACAAGGATTTAGAAGCACTGTCGTTATTTAGATTACAAATTCATTATGAGCACCTTATGATTAAGATTTGAGGTCGTCATATTACTAGATTTGGCTTACATTGATCGAAGTCCCAATAGTTCTGGAGTGTCATATAATTGATGCACCGGTAAACATACCCATAATGTTTAATTTTGAATTAAATAGAAGCGTTTTACCTTACAATAAAACGCATATTAATTTACTTACCTTATTCGAAGCTTACTTATGAGATAGGCACTTCCGTTTCCCGCCGGCATGCCCACTTTTGACAGTTAATACATCTGACTTCCGGTCATATACCCTTCTTGTCTCGCCCCACCATGGCAGAGAGGCGTATTTATAGAGAGACGCCATCTTTTAACTTCATTGAGTCGAATAATAATACCAGGCAGAATTTAAAATATTAAGCTTCGAATAAGGTAAGTAAATTAATATGCGTTTTATTGTAAGGTAAAACGCTTCTATTAATTTGACTTGACCTTATTCGAAGCTTACTTATGAGACTTGTTTGTTATCGCCTGGTGGTGGTAGAGACACCGACGCCAATGTGATCTAAATAAGCCAGATTCACAATGGGAATCTAATTACACAAGAATTGACATTAATTAGCAGTGATTACAGAGGTATTATCAATTGTGAATAAAACCTATGTATTCAAGAAGGCAATTCCCTCTGAAAGATGCCTTAAACATGTTTGAAACCTTATTGCATTTGACACCCGCGTCCCAGAGTTGTTGCATAAGTGGAATTTATCCAATTTGAGGATTTACAAATATTGTCACCGCTGCTACCTGTACTTCAAAGAATTATTAATATAGATACCCGTATTCTCCCATTTAAGTTGTCCTAGTTGCCCCTAAAATTTGAATTGTAATAAGACTGTTTCGAACACGAGTTTTCCTAAGCAGTGTCTAATATTTCAAATCTAGTTGAAGTCATGCTTAAAATACTTTATTACAAAAGCGTGTCCAAACGATCTCTAGCTAAACATCTGATTTAAGTATTTTATGTAAGCAACTCTGAATAGCATTCGTGCAATTTGATCTGATCTAATCATTCAAGAACGTTCCATTAAATACCGATATTTTGGAAAGAATTTCAATTTATGAATAATATTTTTGTTTAGACCTTCATTAAAAAAAATCTTATGATACGTTAAATCGGTTGTCATTATTGTCATATTTTAGGTAAAAGAAAATGATGTATAAACAAATAAAATAAGCAATTTATAAGATTTATATATTACGTCGCAGTGCGTAAAGTGGAACAACAGTACAATGACAGATTAAATACACTGTCAGAAGTCAATAGTGTCAAATTGTAGTAGTTATAATTTACTTCTTCCAAATTACTTATACCCACAAAATCCATAATTTACTATGAAACTTCTTTTGCCGGCAAATAGATATACAGTTAATTACAATAATAGAATAAGAACTGTCAACGTAGACGAGTGTTAGAGAATATTTAAATTAAAACAATGTCCATCTGTAAACAAGGGTAAGACACTCTTTTGTGATCAAACTTTTTTTAAGTAAGAGTTCATTGCGTATTTAACTTTTTTGTAATAACACGGAAAAAATTTAAAACAAACAGCGAACCAGGTGTTGCTCTGAGCATGCCATTAAAAATGTGTTCGTAATATCTTAACGTCATAGAAAATCCGTTTTAATGGTCTATAAATATATATAAAGCATTTATAGCTATCATAAAATACGAATTTACAAATATTAGTAAATTTTCAATACAATACAGGTATGAAAGAAAATGTATAATACAAAAAACTATGGAAGAAGTTTATGTATGTATAAACTGTCCCAAATAACTACATGGAATATGTCGGCGCGAAGACGCGACGACGACATGATCCATAATAAAAACGATATAAATGAGAATTAAACGTAACTTGGTAGTTTTTAAAGGGTCTGATCACAGAACAGAACACTGAAAATGTATTGGAAAAAAATTGACAATAGTTTATTCGGTTTGTTTTATTATCAACTAGCGGGCCTGGCGGACATTGTCCCGCTCTGATAATAAAAAAAGCCTCGACAAATTATATAGCTAAACCTTCCTCATGAATCATTTTTAATCTACTTGTGAAAATCGCATGGAAATCCGTTCATGACAGACAGTCAGAGAGACAGACGTGGCAGAGGATTTTGTTTTAAAATACGTAATGGTTATTATACTCGTCCCTAGTTTTTTCTTAATGAATCTTCTTCTTCTGCATCCCACTGTTAATAATCATTTAGTATCAAAACGTTGGCACAAATATATATTCAAAAGTATAACATACTTTCTTTTTTTTATCATGGGAAATGCCTTACGGATACACCACCCTCTCGAGGGAGAGGGTGGGTTATGTCCGACTCGCACGGACTAAAACCCCACGGTAGGTACGTCTTCGGCTATAGTTGGGGCAGCACGAGATCTCTATAGACTTCATCGTGCCACCCCAGCGGTTAACACAGCAGCAAAAGCGCCGCCGCCGGGCCCCGTCTTGTTGGGAGACAGCCGTGTACACACCGGCCATCTCCTCCGTCCACCGGACCTATGCAATGGGAAGGTGGGCCCCCGACCCATCTTCCCTGGTCCGGTTACAGTGGGAGGAGGCGGTCAAACTGACGCCTCCTCCTGCCCATCCCCCGTTGGCGGAGACGGCCACTTTGAGGGTCTTGCTCACGGACCCTCTCCGAAAAGTATAACATACTGACTGAAGGTTTATTATATCGAAGACACCTGAAAAAATCAGTTCACTAATTAGCTCAACTAACTGAAACTCCCAAGAGAAATTCGCATCCGTCGCAAACATTGATATTATAACTGAAAAGCTGTAAATATGTTATAAGCGCTTCGACACCGCCTTGTCAAAACTTGGCTAGCTAGCCATTTTTGCTATTTTTAACGGCTGCCCCGTCAATCCGCCAATGTCTAAGCAACATACAACAATTTCTTTTTCATCACCGGTATTGAGAATATACCATCTTACTTCCACATTTTATCTAAAACGGTGTGGCGTTACAATATTACTTTACGTATGTGTGCGTTATCGTGCTATATGTTTTGTCAAAATATCATGTAGGTGCCTAATGTATGTACAACTTTTTAGTTATAATAGCATTGGGCTTCAAAGGAATTTCTTGTATGACTTTAGAATAATTATAAATTAAATTATATCGTCCCTTAAACCAGATTCAAACCTGCAAACCTAAAACTTTATAGTCAAACGTTTTGAGAAACATCTCACTCTGGTTTAGATAAAGTCAACAAATTTACATCGTAAAAATGGTTAATGTCTCCTCCGGCTGGAATAGGGTGTTGGCGGTCCGTACACTTTATTACAAGGATAAATTTTGGCCCCTCACATCTCATTTTCTCAACGTGACAACCCTAGTAAATTTACCTAAAATTAGATAACATTTCGTTGATGTTTTTGTAAAATACACGCAGTTTGTCAACACATAAAACTGTTTATTGCCAATTTTCCTTTTTTAAAGTGATTTTAGCATTATGTATATGTACGTAAACACAAAAATAGTTCTTGTTTATCTTGAGATTTTTGTGGAGAGCATCATAGTGTGTATAGTGATCCGAAAATAGTATAGAATGTGCTTTTGTATAATTATTATCTGTATGTGTATTTATATCAGCATTTTTGTTACGATTAGTACTTAGAAGTCATACTTAGCAGTACCGTAGCTAATTTTAAAGTACGTAGCCTGTATGAAAACTTCCTACGGAAAGAGCGAGGGCTTTATTTTGCTGAATTATATCGTATTCTCCATGCAATGTAATCTAGAAGGTACAAGGATTTAGAAGCACTGTCGTTATTTAGATTACAAATTCATTATGAGCACCTTATGATTAAGATTTGAGGTCGTTATATTACTAGATTTGGCTTACATTGATCGAAGTCCCAACAGTTCTGGAGTGTCATATAATTGATGCACCGGTAAACATACCCATAATGTTTAACTTTGAATTAAATACCCGTATTCTCTCATTTAAGTTGTCCCAGTACCTCCTAAAATTTGAATTGTAATAAGACCGTTTCGGTTTTATTACAAACAAAAAAATGAACACGGGTATAACACGAGTTCTCCTAATCAGTGTCCAAAATTTCAAACCTAGTTGAAGTCATGTTTAAAATACGTTATTACAAAAGCGTGTCCAAGCAATTTCTAGCTAAACATCTGATTTAAGTATTTTATGTAAGCAACTCTGAATAGCATTCGTGCAATTCGATCTCATCATTCAAAAACGTTCCATTACATACAGATATTTTGCAAACAATTTCAATTTATGAATAATATTTTTGTTTAGATCTTCATTAAAAAAATCTTATTATACATTAAATTGGTTGTCATTTTTGTCATATTTTAAGTAAAAGAAAATGATCTATAAACAAATAAAATAAGTAAATTATAAGATTTATATATTACGTCGCAGTGCGTAAATTGGAACAACAGTACAATGACAGATTAAATACACTGTCTGAAGTCAATAGTGTCAAATAGTAGTAGCTATAATTTACTTCTTCTAAATTAATTTCACCCACAAAATCCATAATTTACTATGAAACTTCTTTTGCCGGCAAATAGAGATACAGTTAATTACAATTATAGAATAAGAACTGTCAACGTAAACGAGTGTTAGAGAATATTTAAATTAAAACAATGCCCATCTGTAAACAAGGGTAAGACACTCTTTTGTGATCAAACTTTTTTTAAGTAAGAGTTCATTGCGTATTTAACTTTTTTGTAATAACACGGAAAAAATTTAAAACTAACAGCGAACCAGGTGTTGCTCTGAGCATGCCATTAAAAATGTGTTCGTAATATCTTAACGTCATAGAAAATCCGTTTTAATGGTCTATAAATATATATAAAGCATTTATAGCTATCATAAAATACGAATTTACAAATATTAGTAAATTTTCAATACAATACAGGTATGAAAGAAAATGTATAATACAAAAAACTATGGAAGAAGTTTATGTATGTATAAACTGTCCCAAATAACTACATGGAATATGTCGGCGCGAAGACGCGACGACGACATGATCCATAATAATACTACGGGTGAAGGCACGGTTAACAGCCAGTATAAATTAAAATTGCTTGAATTACTTTTAATGTGGTTAGCTATTTGACAGAGAAAGTCTTGTGTAGATCGGTCCCAAATTAAATAAAAAATATTGATATTCGAAATACCTAATTATATATTTGAAGTTGATAAAAAGGTAAAAGAACCCCATTGATAAAAGAACCCCAATAAAGTTCACACTTTAAAAATTCAATGAACTATGGTCGAATGTCGACCGCTGGGCGCCCACTAGTAAATTTAGATAGGTAAGCCAATATTACTCGAATATATTCTTAAATATTTAACATTCCATAGAAATATGAAATTATTTATAATCTATTAATGCTTATTACTAATGAACTATGACTTATTTAGACGACCAGCTAGTGACAGCGGCTTACGTGATATTTCTTATCCCATGAGATTTACGTTTAGTTTACGAGTGAGCTGTCCTTTATTATCTTATTTATTTCTTTACTAATCATTTCCACATATAGTATATGTAATATGAACCCTTCCTCAGGTTATCTCACTTTAAAAATAACAAAAGATATATAAAATCCATACATTTGTTGAAAAGGGATATCAGGGATTCACGAAACATGACCTAGACTAGATAAGTAGGTTACTTAAAAATAAGTTATATGAAAACTACGCCTCGGAACTTTATGTTTTAGAAATATTTCTATAATTTACCTAATACGTAAATTGGAGTAACTTAGTTATACATTTTAAATTGAATATATTATAACGGGTTTGAAATAAGAAGATAATTGAATTCGCATTTCGCCTGTGTAAATTATGCTATACTAGCGGGTCCGGCAGACGTTCTCCCGCTCTGATTATTAAAAAAATCCTCATGATTCACTTTATCTACTGGTGAAAACCGAATGAAAATCCGTTCAGTGCCCCGTTATGATCATGCAACACGTCAAAAGAGCGAAGTACTGAATCG
>MU161288.1:0-35177 GCA_015888305.1 Antheraea pernyi | reverse complement strand
AACTCGAAGACAGCTGGTCCAATTCGAGTAATTTTTGATTTGATTTATTCCTTGATCTCTGAGGATTTTATGGAGAGAATAATTGGAAAATTGCACGGTAAAACCTAAAAGAAAATTTTCTTTTTGTGTAATTGTGAACGCTACTTCAAATTGCTATTAGCATCTTGAAAGCATCCGTAATTATGATGCTGTTTTTCATTTTTGAGTTGAAGCATGTAATGTTACCATTTTATTACTGTTTCTTTTAAAAATTTCGCTTTCTCAGTTTGTATTCCCGAAAAGCGAACAGTCTCTATGGGGTAGCATAAGAAAATGTTCCATATGTTGGTATGTGTCTACGAAAAAGGTAGGCTAAGAACAAAAATCGTATTAAGGCGAAACGAAGTTGGCGGGGAGCAACTAGTTTTTATTAAATACAAAAATTTAACTAGGCGCAGGCGCGATGTTGTTGGCGGCATTTATCAAAAGCCGATAGGGCGTCGGCGCGTGCCGGGTAACAATAGTATGACGAGTGGCCGACAAAACAATTTAAATCTTATATTTATATAGATAAGGTTGCAAATGTTTTTGAGTAGTCCGTTAATAGTCCAAAGTTCGTATTTTGCGTCGCCAAGTCGCGCCAAGCCAACAATTAGATTTACCCGCGCCTAATGTTTCACATCAAAAACTGTAAATAACAATCCAGGCATAGGTCCACCATATACTTGCAAGAACTTCTTTTGACCCAATTTGATTTTGAGATATACTCGGTTTTGTTGTCTACCCTGTATCAGACTTATTGACAGACATTTTTAATTATCCTACAGAATATACTTTACAACACAATAGAAGGTCCGGTCAAGAATACCTACGTTTGTACCTTAGGTACAACAACAACCTTAGGTATGCTTCCACGCGAGACCGTTTTTGTTGTTCTATGAGTTCATACTTTTTTATCTTTCCGATTTAATATGAAATATAGTAGTATCGTTTTATGACTTATGCTGAAGGTTGTTGCTAATTTCGACGTAGGTTTAGATCACTCTGTAGTTACTATAACAATTCAATGTTATCAACTTTCGACTCAGGTCGGCCACGGGTCTCATTGCTGTACTGCCTCTCGGATATTGAATTTGAATTGAATTGAATATTGAATTAAATTCTGGAAAAAGTAGTAGTCTGTAGTCGCAAGGCCTGGTGAGTAGGGTGGATGACGGAGTATTTTCAACCCCAGTTCTTGCAACTTGGAGACCGTCTGCTGTGCAGTATGAGGTCTCGCGTTGTCGTGGGAGCAGCGGAGATGAGCGATTAACCAATGCTGGTTGGAGATGTGCCAGTTTCTCCATCATTGTGTTGAGTTCTTCACAGTACACATCTGCAGTAATGCTCACCCCGTTTTGTAAGAAGCTGTGATGAATCACACCGGCGCTAGACTACAAAACAGTGACCATTACTTTTCTAGGGGTAAGTTTTCGTTTAGGGCATTGTTTAGGTGCTGAACCAGGATCCAACCAACTTGTTGAGCGCTTGCGGTTTTCAAACAGAATACATTTTTCGTCGCAGGTAACGATGCGGTTCAAAATTCCTTCATTTGTGTGTCTGTTGAGCAGTGCAAGGCAAGTCTCGACGCGTGTTTCGCGCTGGCGATCATTGAGTTCGTGGGGCACCCATTTGTCAAGCATTTTACCTTGCCAATTTGTCGCAAATGGACCAATATTGTATTGACGCTAACGTTGAAAGCTGCTGCTAATTCTGCCGTAGATAGTGTATCGTCAGCTTCCACAATCGCCTTCAATTCGTCATTGTCGACCAAAGTCTTCGGACGGCCGCGAGGTTCATTTTTCAGGCCGAAATTCCCAGAACGAAAGCGAGCAAACCAATAACAGGTGGTGCGTTTGTTTGTAGTGTTAGCTCCGTAAACATCGTTGATGTTGCGTGCCGCTTGTGCCGCGTTGCTGCCACATCGGTACTCACATTCCACAATTACTCGACTTTTTAACGTATCCATGATGACAAAAAAGATTGATATGCGATGAACATGTTACACTAATCAATAAACAAATGACTACATTTGGAAAAAGAATTCCATGTTTTTAAAATAAAATTAACTTGAAATTAGAATTCTTAGCCAAACAAAAATTATTTTGATTTGAAATGGCCAGTACTGCAGAACGGCAATTTCATAGGTAAAGACTTATTATTATGTATACATTACACGTCACAATCGTTTCTAGTGAATGCACAGAGATGAGTCAATTCCAGATGACATCATCGTTCACATATTGATCCACTCTATAATAAATGGCCTTTTCACACCAAAACACACTTGATATGGCGCATAAACTAACAAAAAAAAAAACGTAATAAGGAAAATGATCGGCAAAGCAGTCTAACTAATAGTCGATCAAAGGATACTTGTTAAGGAGACCAAAATTTAAAGCCTGTCATTAAGTAGTTATACTCGTATATATTTTATAGCATTTGTTTTTGAATACCCGTGCTTTATCTAGATTTAGCCTGTCACCAGTTTCGGCCGCAATATACATTAGTCAATGCCAACTGTGGTATTGATTACGTGGCAGTATGCAACAAATAAAACAATATTGATTTGAAATTCTCCATATACATCTACACTGGCTGACACCCGCAGCTTCGCACGCGCTCTTTTTAAATGTATTAAAGAAATGTAATACTTTTTCAATAATATTCGTAACTACGACACGCACGCCATGTACTGTAACATGTAACGTGTACATTAGATATGTGAATACGAATAGTATATCGAATGGGATGGGATTTATCATCAGCAACATACCTCGAATATTAACCTACTATATACCACCCTCAGTGCTCACTAACACTATATAAGAAAGTAATGAAAATTTTAAATTATACGTTATCGAACAATATGTGTTAATTTTATTTTATTATATAGCTATAACCTACCCATATTGTCGATATAATTGTGTTATTCTTATTCGTTGCTATAATCACTGAGTTGTGTATATGCAAACGCGATAAATAAAACAAATACCAATAAAACACCAAATTGACCAAAATGATAATATAATTCAAATTACATATATTTTATTCTTGGAGTTCAGTACAGCGCACGTCTCACGCGCTTATTTACAGTAAACAAATTATTTTTGATCAATTTCACACGAATGAATGCACAGGTAACAGTTCATCACTACATAGTGTAAAACAAAGTCCTCTGATAGGTATGTTTATCTGTTCGCGATAAAGTCAAAAACTGCAGAACGGATTTTCATGTCGTTTTCACCAGTGGGTAGCAATTGGATCAGTAGTTCCTGAGATTAGCGCGTTCAACCAAACAAACTCTTCAGCTGTATATATAGATAATATATAGAGATAATTTATATATGTAATGATCATATTTTATTTAAATTCCTATTCCTTAGGTTGAATGTTATAGATACATATATGCAAAGATAAATAAACATTTAATAATCTACAAATCGACATATTTGAATATGGTCATTATACTTTCTATTAGAGCTATTTCTATTTGAAATAGGATTGGCTTAAATTTTTTCAACACAATAGGATCTTGGTAAAAAGAAAACGATCAAAAAGCAATGCTCAATTCTAATATCATATTCTATCGCATAGATTCACTCCAACTTCCATAATAACCCCTTTTTTAATGGAACTTATATAAAAATTAAAAATTCCTTTTTTCAGGTGCCGACAAGGAACTCTGTGATTTTAGTGATGATGACTGTGTGACAAAAGCAAATGAAGTCTTGATTAAGTTAATTATAGCTGGTAATCAATTATGGGGATCGGAAAGCTTGGAACCACTCCACGTGGAAACAATAAATATAAATCTATCTAATAATATGAACTACATATTCACAGATGTATATTTTTACCGTATGATAGACTGTGACAGTAAAAAATTGAAGTAAGTAAATTCATGCATAAGTTATTTCTCAGCGTCGGTTGATATATTTCTTATAAGCCAAATATATTATCAAGCTACATAATAGTTAGTAGTCATTATCGCGTATGGAAATATAGAACAAAAGTCGCCGCTCTCTACTTGTGGTGGTAGGGGAGGATTGTGTTTCGGCCATGCTCGGTAGAGAGGATGTGGGGAATGTTGTGGTCGCCTTCTGCGAGGAGATCATCTTGCAGAAGGAGGGCTGGCAGGAGGGGGAAGCGAAACGTCCGGCTCCTTCAGCTACCGTTCATTGCACAGGTTCGGCTGATGAGGAGAGATGGCTAGCTGTGTATCCAGCTTGCCTCCCTATTAGGACGGAGCCTGGCGACCACCTTTTGCCAGGCTGACGCAGGGGCAGTTCTTAGGAAGATAGCAGGACTGATCCCTGCCGCCCCTGCGGCGGACGGTACACTGTGGTACTTTAGTCCGTGCGAGTCGGACATAACCCACTCTCTCCCTCGGGAGGGTGGGTATCCGTAGGGATTTCCCCATGCTAATTAAATAAAATTGGAACAAATGTAGTATTTGTAGTAGTATTTGGTCTACATATGTCATTAAGTATTTAAGTTATATGCCAATTCTTAAAGAGAAGACGATGGGGATCGGGTTATATAAAGTCTTCACCACTGCTATGTCGTATATTATCAAAGCATAACCTATATAAGTGTTTTTACTCAAAATACCGGTGTTAAAGATCTGTGTTTAGCAGTTTGAGTTCAGACTCCTCATCAGTGACTCCAGTTCTGTATTTGGCATATTCCATCAGCAAAAAATGAATATTATCATCGTTTCGACGTAAACTCTATTATATGCCATCTTAATGTTTTTGACGAGAGTTATTAGACATGGATTAACTAGATAACCTTTGTATCAAATGGTTATGTTCATATCCCATATTCAATAACCTAATCTGTATGTAGCTCATTTCATATACTCGTATATACGAGCCACACCAAACAACCATGTAGGTGTAGATCATCGTTTCGACGTAAACTGTATTATATGCCATCGTAATGTTTTTGACGAGAGTTCTTAGACATGGATTAACTAGATAACCTTTGTATCAAATGGTTATGTTCATATCGTATATTCAATAACCTAATCAGTATGTAGCTCTTTTTATATACTCGTATATACGAGCTACATCAAACAGGTAGGTGGTAGAGCCACGCTAAAACTATTACTGGTTTCAGCATGAATAGGTTGGCTCGCTCAGGGTAGTACCACCATCGCACAGAAAAGCGACGTAAAGTAAAAGTGCCTGCATTGTTGCGTCCCGTTCGATCAGTGAGAGCGCCGGAGGCCCTCCTCTCATCCCTCTCTCCCCTCTCTACCCACTCCCCCCCAAATACAAGCTGGCAACGCACTTGTTATTCCCGTATTGTTACTGTCTATGGACGGCGGTGATCACTTACCATCAGGTGACCCGCGAGTTCGTTTGCCTCCTATGATATAAAAAAAAACCTAATCTGTATGTAGCACATTTCATATGTATACGATAGTGGACAGAAAAAAAAGGGATTCGTCTTTTTTCTATATTTCTGTAAATTTATTTCAATATTTACTGTGGTTGAATATATCCTTTATTAGATGTATTCTCTTCAAAAGCGTAAATTTAAATGTTGTACCATTGCATGAGTTATTTATTTCAGATTCAATGAAGAAATGTTTTCATGGTATTTTTACTTAATTTGCCCACGACTGATTTTGAAAGCAGATTATATTGAAAAAGGATTAGTTGATTCAGTTTCTATTGAAGGCAAAGGAAAAATCGTTATTACTTATGGTATGGTAACTATGAAAAAAAATTATGTTATGTTCCAGATTTTAGTTTATAAGTTTTTGTTAAATTCCGAAAAAAGTTCAGCCAAATCATTTAAGTCTAAATAGTTAACACAAATAAATTTATATAGAAAACGATATTCTCTATATGATAAATAGTTTTTAATAAACATACAAATTACAGATAATTATCATATCGTTACAAAAGGTGAATTCGAAACTATAACAGGTAGTGATAGTAAACCACACTTGAACATCACAAATTATGAGATTGACCTATTGGATGTAAAAGATAACATTGTTTATGAATTCCTAAATGTGTCTACCAATGACTTCGAAAAATGTATGTATATTGTGTTTTATTATATCAAAATTCCGTATTTTAGATATTTTATTATTCTTGTAACTTGGTCTAACATGAAGACTAGGAAATAATGACAACATTCAAATTCTTTAGTCCCTTCATGCTTCTGCATAATGATTAATTAAAATTGTGTGTGATCTTACAAGATTTAACAAATAAATGTGCAAGGCTTAAAAGGAGCAACTGATGCACCAAATTTATATAGTGTATACACCGAGTATTTCATATATATATTTTTTTATTGTAACGCGGCAAAATGACTGCATACCTGGTAGTAAGCACAGTACAATCCAAAAACAATGGCGACCACCGAGTGACCCACTATCCATCGCCGGTCGCCGCTGTCATACCGGCCTGCGAAAAGCTGGATATGCACAGGCTGATCCCGAAACGTGACCCCCAGAAACGAGTCACTATGACGGGCTTTTTCGCCATATACATGGTGGTTGCCTCCCAGTCAAACTGTAACACTCTACCATCCCGCTTTCGCCATTGCCTCGTTCGTTATACAGCAGGGTGCACCACGTGCAGGTGAGGTTGGCTCGGGTGTGTCAAGTCTTATGATGTTATTCGACACCCCTTACACCCAAAATATAGTAAAACTCAATGTCTGTTTCGTACTTCAAAGAATAAGAATCAATTTATATTTTTTAGAACGAGTGTCAAATATATAATTATATCCAATAATAGAATTTATAATTATAGGATAAAGTAGAATAAACTATAATATATAACCTTTTATTTACATTTCAGCTGAAAGAATTCATAAATATTTCAATGACAACTGGAAAAAAGTGAACAACGAGATTCAGTACATAATTCTACGGCAAATCGTGGACCAGCTTATAAATAATATAAATAAATATCTCACTGTGAAATCGATATACGAATTATTTTACAAGGACCCATAGAAATCGTTGGAAATAACTACTGTATCCACATTTTACACAGTGCAATAAAATTATTTTATGTAATAAAATAAACAAATATAACTTTCCTCTTTAGAGCCAATCTTTTATTTATCATGTTATTAGAATAAAGATGCACAACCATCTTGTACAACGGGCAAATTAAAAAAGTTAAAATGCTTGGTAAAGTAGTACGTCTAAGGTATGTTGATAACAGAGACGGTGCAAAGCAAATAAAGAAGTTTTTATATTGAATTTTTAGTGTGGAGGTATGTATCCTTAACGTGTTTTAGGTAGCGCAAAAATATTTTTTTTAATAGATACATTTTTCGATTTTCTTTCTCTTATTTCGTTTTTTTTAATGTGTTTTTTATGTCGGTTAATTTATTTTTCATTTGTTTATTTCTCCATAATTCGAACAAATCTATTATTTCTTCAGCCTCTCGTCCACTTCTACTTTGTTCGTGGCTGCGGCCTTTTTTGTAGCAGTTAAACGTTCAGATAGAATGGCATAAACAGGCTACATATGAAAATTCTCCTCTGGGTAGATACACTATTACACATCTACCCAAGTTGGAGGATATTATAAAATTGCGTACATCTCATTTGCATGGAGTTTCCGCCCATATAGCACAAATATTAACTGGATATGGGTACCGTAAGCAATAATTTAATCGTTTAAGAATTATTGACGATAACACCTGCCCCTGCGATAGCACGTCTGCGCAAAACTTTGAACATTTGCTTGAAATTGGCCAGGCTTAGTACGAAGAGACTAGGCCATAAAATGCTTTGTAACAATGTTCGTATATATCTATGTATAATCGATCTTTTGGACTAGATGGAGAAGGAGTCTGTTATCAAATCGTTTGATAATTTTATCAAGCACGTGATCATTAATTACAAGGCATTTAATTTAGTTTATAATATAGCATTTAATATTTAATTAAGTAATTATAAATTAATGCTTATAGATATATTTCAGAAAGTAAATAATAGTACGAAATTTTTACGAATTAATCCATGGTAACATAAACACATCATATTTAGAATGGCGCCAAAATGTAAAAACAAGTGACATATATAGATATCAACACTATGCTAGTGTTATGTTGTATAAGGCATTAAAACGGGTCTTAGGGTATATAAAAGGTACATTAAATTTTGCTTTGGTATACAGTAGCACTGACATGGGGCTACAAGGTTTTGTAGATTCAGATTGGGCAGGCGTTACTCAGGATAGGAAGCCAACAAATGGTTATTTGTTTTAAATGTTTAATTGTACTGTAGTATGGCGTTGTAAGAAACAATAGTTTCATTTCTTTTACCGAATCTGAATATATTGCATTAAGTGTAGCTATTATAGAAGCCTGTTGGTTAAATAATTTGTTATGCGATTTTGATGTTAATGATAATAATGTAACATTTTTTGAAGATAACAAATCAGTAATAAAATTTGCTTATAATAATGAAAATAACAAAAGATTAAAACATTTGGACATTAAATGTCACTTTATCAAGTTATTTATTTCAGATTCAATGAAGAAATGTTTTCATGGTATTTTTACTTAATTTGCCCACGACTGATTTTGAAAGCAGATTATATTGAAAAAGGATTAGTTGATTCAGTTTCTATTGAAGGCAAAGGAAAAATCGTTATTACTTATGGTATGGTAACTATGAAAAAAAATTATGTTATGTTCCAGATTTTAGTTTATAAGTTTTTGTTAAATTCCGAAAAAAGTTCAGCCAAATCATTTAAGTCTAAATAGTTAACACAAATAAATTTATATAGAAAACGATATTCTCTATATGATAAATAGTTTTTAATAAACATACAAATTACAGATAATTATCATATCGTTACAAAAGGTGAATTCGAAACTATAACAGGTAGTGATAGTAAACCACACTTGAACATCACAAATTATGAGATTGACCTATTGGATGTAAAAGATAACATTGTTTATGAATTCCTAAATGTGTCTACCAATGACTTCGAAAAATGTATGTATATTGTGTTTTATTATATCAAACTTCCGTATTTTAGATATTTTATTATTCTTGTAACTTGGTCTAACATGAAGACTAGGAAATAATGACAACATTCAAATTCTTTAGTCCCTTCATGCTTCTGCATAATGATTAATTAAAATTGTGTGTGATCTTACAAGATTTAACAAATAAATGTGCAAGGCTTAAAAGGAGCAACTGATGCACCAAATTTATATAGTGTATACACCGAGTATTTCATATATATATTTTTTTATTGTAACGCGGCAAAATGACTGCATACCTGGTAGTAAGCACAGTACAATCCAAAAACAATGGCGACCACCGAGTGACCCACTATCCATCGCCGGTCGCCGCTGTCATACCGGCCTGCGAAAAGCTGGATATGCACAGGCTGATCCCGAAACGTGACCCCCAGAAACGAGTCACTATGACGGGCTTTTTCGCCATATACATGGTGGTTGCCTCCCAGTCAAACTGTAACACTCTACCATCCCGCTTTCGCCATTGCCTCGTTCGTTATACAGCAGGGTGCACCACGTGCAGGTGAGGTTGGCTCGGGTGTGTCAAGTCTTATGATGTTATTCGACACCCCTTACACCCAAAATATAGTAAAACTCAATGTCTGTTTCGTACTTCAAAGAATAAGAATCAATTTATATTTTTTAGAACGAGTGTCAAATATATAATTATATCCAATAATAGAATTTATAATTATAGGATAAAGTAGAATAAACTATAATATATAACCTTTTATTTACATTTCAGCTGAAAGAATTCATAAATATTTCAATGACAACTGGAAAAAAGTGAACAACGAGATTCAGTACATAATTCTACGGCAAATCGTGGACCAGCTTATAAATAATATAAATAAATATCTCACTGTGAAATCGATATACGAATTATTTTACAAGGACCCATAGAAATCGTTGGAAATAACTACTGTATCCACATTTTACACAGTGCAATAAAATTATTTTATGTAATAAAATAAACAAATATAACTTTCCTCTTTAGAGCCAATCTTTTATTTATCATGTTATTAGAATAAAGATGCACAACCATCTTGTACAACGGGCAAATTAAAAAAGTTAAAATGCTTGGTAAAGTAGTACGTCTAAGGTATGTTGATAACAGAGACGGTGCAAAGCAAATAAAGAAGTTTTTATATTGAATTTTTAGTGTGGAGGTATGTATCCTTAACGTGTTTTAGGTAGCGCAAAAATATTTTTTTTAATAGATACATTTTTCGATTTTCTTTCTCTTATTTCGTTTTTTTTAATGTGTTTTTTATGTCGGTTAATTTATTTTTCATTTGTTTATTTCTCCATAATTCGAACAAATCTATTATTTCTTCAGCCTCTCGTCCACTTCTACTTTGTTCGTGGCTGCGGCCTTTTTTGTAGCAGTTAAACGTTCAGATAGAATGGCATAAACAGGCTACATATGAAAATTCTCCTCTGGGTAGATACACTATTACACATCTACCCAAGTTGGAGGATATTATAAAATTGCGTACATCTCATTTGCATGGAGTTTCCGCCCATATAGCACAAATATTAACTGGATATGGGTACCGTAAGCAATAATTTAATCGTTTAAGAATTATTGACGATAACACCTGCCCCTGCGATAGCACGTCTGCGCAAAACTTTGAACATTTGCTTGAAATTGGCCAGGCTTAGTACGAAGAGACTAGGCCATAAAATGCTTTGTAACAATGTTCGTATATATCTATGTATAATCGATCTTTTGGACTAGATGGAGAAGGAGTCTGTTATCAAATCGTTTGATAATTTTATCAAGCACGTGATCATTAATTACAAGGCATTTAATTTAGTTTATAATATAGCATTTAATATTTAATTAAGTAATTATAAATTAATGCTTATAGATATATTTCAGAAAGTAAATAATAGTACGAAATTTTTACGAATTAATCCATGGTAACATAAACACATCATATTTAGAATGGCGCCAAAATGTAAAAACAAGTGACATATATAGATATCAACACTATGCTAGTGTTATGTTGTATAAGGCATTAAAACGGGTCTTAGGGTATATAAAAGGTACATTAAATTTTGCTTTGGTATACAGTAGCACTGACATGGGGCTACAAGGTTTTGTAGATTCAGATTGGGCAGGCGTTACTCAGGATAGGAAGCCAACAAATGGTTATTTGTTTTAAATGTTTAATTGTACTGTAGTATGGCGTTGTAAGAAACAATAGTTTCATTTCTTTTACCGAATCTGAATATATTGCATTAAGTGTAGCTATTATAGAAGCCTGTTGGTTAAATAATTTGTTATGCGATTTTGATGTTAATGATAATAATGTAACATTTTTTGAAGATAACAAATCAGTAATAAAATTTGCTTATAATAATGAAAATAACAAAAGATTAAAACATTTGGACATTAAATGTCACTTTATCAATATACTAATACTAGCTGCTACCCGCGGCTCCACACGCGCTTTTTAAAAATGTATTAAAGAAATGTAAAATTACTCACTAACACTATATAAGAAAGTAATACAAATTGTAAGCTATACATTATCGAACAATATATCTTACATATTTTATTATATAG
Organism: Antheraea pernyi; assembly: GCA_015888305.1. Taxonomy (NCBI): domain Eukaryota; kingdom Metazoa; phylum Arthropoda; class Insecta; order Lepidoptera; family Saturniidae; genus Antheraea; species Antheraea pernyi. The sequence continues at coordinate 23,563 of MU161288.1, read as the reverse complement.
ATATAATATGCCCGTATTGTCGATATACTTAAGTTATTCTTATATGTTGCTATAATCACTGAGTTACGTAGAAGCAAACGCGGTAAATAAAACAATATAGCCGCCAAATCGACCAAAAAGATGATATAATTCATATTACAAATAGATATATGACTTTCAATTATGCATATTTATTCTTGGAGTCCAGTAAGGCGCACGTCTCACGTGGTTGTAACATATTTTTAACCAATTTCACACGGACGAATGCACAGGTAGCAGTTAGTCACTACATAGTGTACCAATTCAAATAAAAAAAGAACCATTAAAATCGGTTCACAATTGACGAAAGTATCCGTTAGCATACATAAAAAAATACATGCAACAGAACATAGTAACCTTTTCCTTTTTCGAAGCCGGTTAAAAAGAAAGTCCTCTGTATGTTAATCTGTTCGCGATAAAGTCAAAAATGACCATTTTCTTGCCATCTTTACCAGTAAGTAGAACAGTTCACGGGGATGGTTTAGGTATAATTTGTCAAGGTTTTCATTTCATTATCGGGGCGGGACAACGTCTTCCGAGCCCGCTAATTATCGGCCCGTAAAAGCCCCGTGAATGTCGGTCGAACCAATTAGGAGATGGAGAAGTGACACAGAACACCGAAGTAAAGTAACTATGCTTGCATTGTTGCGTTTCGTTCGGTCAGTGAGAGCGCCGGAGGCCCACCTCCTTTCTCCCTTTCCCTTCCCATTTCTCCTTTCCCTCCCCTTCCCCCATACACAATACGTTGCCATGGTAACGTGGTAAGTTTCTATCGCAAATATTTTCAAAGATTATTTTATGTTCCTATTCAAAAAGTTTATTCTACGTTAGTTTTGTTTCCAATTTTTTATTTGCAATCTATTACGGATTATTAAAAAAAGCGTGTGTATGTAAAAATAAAGAATAATTTTTTGGTGAATGGATATAGCTACAATTAACAAAAAAAAGTCTTTTCATATTCGGTCAATATTTTTATATATTATTATATTCTGTCTGTTTGTTCCGGGTAATCTCCAAATTGGCTGGACCTATATTAACGGGAATTTTATTGGCAGATAACTAACTAATGAGCTATTTTATTTTAAGCTAGCGGGCTTGGTAGACGTTGTCCTGCACTGATAATAACAGAATACTTTGACAAATTATACCTAAACCGTCCCCGTGAACCGTTCTACTTACTGGTGAAAACGACATGAAAATTTGTTCTGCAGTTTTTGACTTTATCACGAACAGATAAACAGACAGATTAGAGGCATTTGTTTTAGGTACACTATGTAGTGATGAACTGTTTGTTATCTGGGCATCCGTTCGTGTGGAATTGATCAAAAATAATTTGTTTACTGTAAACAAGCGCGTGAGACGTGCGTTGTATTGGACTCCAAAAATAAATGTATGTAATTTAAATTATATTATTATTTTGGTCAATTTGGCGGCCAATTTGTTTTATTTACCGCGTTTGCATCTACATAATTCAGTAATTATAGCAACGTATAAGAATAATACAATTATATCGACAATATGGGCATAATGTATCTATGTAACAAAAGATTTAACACATATTATTCGATAATGTATAGCTTAACATTATTCATTACTTTCTTTTATAGTGTTAGTGAGCACTGAGGGTGGTATATAGTAGGTTAAAGTTCCAGGTATGTTGCTGATGATAAATCCCATTCCATTCGATATACTATTAGTATTCACATATCTAATCTACGCGTTACATGTTACAGTAGATGGCGTGCGTGTCGTAGTTATAAGTATTTCTGTAATGTACACACCAACTTACAATTTTACATTTCTTTACTACATTAAAAAAAACGCGTGTGGAGCCGCGGGCAACAGCTAGTATACTATAGTATTGTAGTTTCCTCGCATTGCATTTTTATGTTCGGAATTATTTACCATCTCTTTACAATTGCGTAGTAAATTAAAATATGTTTTTTTTTAATGTAATACTGCGGTATTTTTAATACGTAATTAATATTGGTTTAAAACATTATACAAATTAATTTATATGTTGTTTACATTGAAATAAGTGGTGTACTTGAAAAGCGCTATAAATAATACAAAACAAAGTTGCTATATGCAGTGGTTTGTTCGGTAGTTCTTCTTAATGACGCAATATATTTTGAAATAGTTTTCCCTATTATTTGGAGATTTTTTCCGAAAGATTTACACATTGGTCCTATATTACAGAGTGTAGAGTAAATTCGATATTTTTTTATACATGTTATTGCAATATAACGAGTTACATTCAAAGTTATTTCAACCAAAATACTATCAACTGGCGGCCCGTCCCGGCTTCGCACGGGTGAACAATCGTTTTGAACATTTGGGTTAAACATATGTGGATTGGTTAAAACTGATCATAGTTTTGAAAATCTTGTACCGACGATTCAACATAGAATCGAAAATCTTATAGAAAAAAATGTCTTCTGTTCGAGGGTAAATGATTGTGTTAACCTAACAAAATGATAAGATAAAAAAGTACCCGGTGAATTCATCTGTTTTGGTGCGTGATAGCTTAACGGGAACTACTCTTTACTGTATCTGCCAAATTAAGTCAAAGTTAAGCTAAACACTGGTCAAACACACAATAATAAACACGCCATTTTTTTTGGTTCTGGTGTTTATTCAATATTAGGAAAAAGTACTTTTCCAGATGCTCAACACATACCATTTGCTTCATCACTCCATTTTTTGGCATGACATTTAGTACAAATCTTATTGATTGCCCCAATTTATATGTTATTCTGATGAACATAATCAATTTGTGGATTGTAACTGAATGCTGACCTATTACTATAAGCTAAAATTCTATTGCGCGAATAAGCCGCACGGTTCTTTGCCGCATAGCCCGCACGCCAACACCATTGCAATGACGCGAGCGGCATATTTTGTTTATATTTAAATTTTTAAACTCCTAATATCTTTTGAATGCAAGGGCCCATTTTAATAATTCAAAAAGTTATCTACAGGTACTGAAATGGTCTTAAATTAATAAAGTAAATTTTCAAAAAAAAGTATTAACCGACTTCAATATCAATCCAAAACCTATAAGGCACTAAAAAGCGGAAAATACATAGTTTATTAAATTAACCACATTAAATAAAACATATGAATATGTGTGCTACCTAGAGAAAAAATGAATCATCGAAATCGGTTAGCGTGATATTGAGTTATTCATCTATTTATCGTGTACATACTTAATGCAAATTTAAAACTTATACGGTTTTGCACTGGATGCCGTTGTCGGAACTGGACCAAATTGAAATAGGACCACACGGGAAGTACCAGCTTTCAAATAAAAAAAGAATAATCAAAATCGGTTCACCCAGTCCAAAGTTATGAGGTAACAAACATAAAAAAATAAAAAAAATACAGTCCAATTGATAACCTCCTCCTTTTTTTGAAGTCGGTTAAAAATAATTTATTTGGATAAGGATTAATACAAAGACATGAATAACATGGTCTTTTAGGCATGGTATGGTTTTTGTTAAGATTTCTTTCAAAAATGTAGTTATAGTGACATAATCACAATAGGTGGAGGTATGGTATCACTAGATTTTGTATAGATATTAATATGTTCTTTAATATTGTAGAACATATTTTTGTTCTATCATTCATAGTTTCCGCCGCGCATGCGATGAAAGCCATTTTATGGCAATATTTTTCATACCTTGGATTAAATTATTGAAATTTTTGTAGAATAATCCTTATTTTTTTTCTAATAAATATAATCTATCTTACTCAGAGATAATGTAGCTTTCTAATGGTTTGAGTTTAAGAGGCGGGAGATCCGGGAGGTGGCGGTCGAGAGGTGGATGCAGGACCTGGTGGACGCACGCTATGGGCGTTATACAGTGGATGCCGTCCTCCCGGTCCTGCGGGAGTGAATGGGACGGGAGTGGGGCTCCCTGACGTTCCGGATGGTGCAGGTACTCACCGGGCACGGTTGCTTCGGATGGTACCTGCACCATATCGCACGCAGGGAGCCGACCGCCGCATGTCACGAGTGCGGCGCTGATGAGGTGTGCTGCGTGGGAGGGGCAGCGCCGCATTCTGGCTGCGGCGGTGGGGAATGTAGGGGGGAATTTGTCGCTGCCGAGCGTGGTTTTGGCCATGCTCGGCAGCGAACATGCTTGGCGAGTGTTGGCCTCCTTCTGCGAGGAGGTCATCTCGCAGAAGGAGGCGGCGGAGAGGGCCCGCGAGGTAGTAGACCCTCTAAGTGGCCCTCTCCGCCAACGGAGGACCGGTGGGAGGAGGCGGCGCTTTGCCCAACTCCTCCCGCCACCGTAGCCGGACCTGAGGGGATTTCCCCATGTATAAAAAAAAAATCTTTCTAATGGTGAATTAGTTATCGAAATACGTTAAGTAGTTTATGAGTTTATTCGTTACAAACATACAAAAATGTAACGTTTCTTCTTTATAATATTAGTGTAGATGTAGATTAATCCTTGTCCAGTGAAATATTTTATATTACGTTGAGATGTTAATGTCTATAAACTTTACCCTTTACAGCATGTCACGAATATTCAAGAGATATTAAATATCATAAACAACAAAAAAGGTTGTTTATATCATAAGATGAATCATCTTTGACTTTAATGAAATGTCAATGTTAAAACGCTCAACAATGTTGTGCCCAACAACAACAATGTACCCAGTCAACATAGATATTTAGGATGCTACATTAATACGTTGGAATGGTATTAAATTAATATATTAGGTGCCTAAATCACGATAGTAGTAGGTAACAAACATGAAGATTTAATAACATAAATAATGCTATAAATAGAGGACAAAGACATTACCAATCAAGAGTATTGAGGTCAAAAGAAAGGTATACATATATATATTTCGCATATAATCGAAACATATCACCTAATCATTTAAACTGGACAGAAAGAATGTCATTGAAACGTCATCTCCGACTTTGAGTTGCACGCGATGCTTTTGTCCCACTCATGCACATTTACACAGTACTGCTTATACAGCTAGTGTAAGTAAGAATAACTAAGAACAGAATAACTACAATATTTTTCTGTTTAATGTAGATAATGATGTCATAGAAGATACTTTATAAAGTGCCCAAGGATATAGAGAGGATCTAGCTTGTTTGTTTTAGCTTTGGAGCGAAATTTACGGATTTGGTTTGTTCATATGAGAGAAAATATGTCCAATTCATCGGTCGGTGTTTGTACAAGGACAACACATTTTCTGTGACAAGCAGCTTTGCTAAGCGATCTTTTTCTACGTTACAGTATGCTACCTCTGAAGACATATCTTCAGCTGGATAATAGATCAAGAACAACTCTTCAAATAGACTGGCCATAATGGATTCAAGACATTATTTGAGCTATGATCTTCTGCAAGAAATATATCATTAATTTAATTTATTTCATTAACCTTTATTAAAAGACTTACAACTGGAGGAGACAATGCTTACTTGTGTGGTCATTGTTTCAGGCATAAATCCTGGATATGTCCTTGAACAGTGTAAATATCAAAACTGTATTATAAATAAAGACAGTTGACTCATTGCATGTTTTATGGCCGGTTACTGAAATACTCGGTTAAACTACCAATAATGATTGACTCAGCGAAATGTCCATAAAATAAACTGTCAAATGGCCCGTTGAGTTTTACTGACATTTATCGTGTATTCAGAAACGCAATTTAACATGTTATCGAACCGATACCCCTATTGAACAGATAAACTACAGTTAAAGTATCTCAGAAACCATAATTTTAATAAAAGCATTTATAATATTAGTAAGGATAATAGTTACGTTTTACATTAAGGTCGTAAAGGACATAACCTATTCACAGGACAGTAAATTCAAGCATCGAGTCAAACAGGTTTGAATGTCAAAACAGAGTGCGTGTATAATGTTCCTAGGAATGTCACCTTTTTCCGTATCCCTTCTAAAATTATAAATGCGACTGTGAATTTGTTTGCTACGTTTACGCGCCTTAAATTTTAAAACCGGTCATTATAACATTTTGACGTTTTCAAGAGTACCTATAGTAAAGGACGAACGGTACCTTTTATTCAAGATCGTAACGTTCTCGAAGGATAGACCAAATTAAGACAAAAGCGAACGAAACCGCGGGTAAAAACTAGTGACCAATAAAAACGTTTGTAAAGAATAAAAAAAGAAAAAATAAAGAATAAAGAAGTTGCATTTATTGTTATATTAAATAAAAAATAAAGAAACTTGTTGTGTTTCTTGTCGGCTTTTCTCGATGTCTGGGCTCTCAATGCCGATAGTATTTTAAGGTTCATAAGCAATTTCTCAAAACCTAACGCGAATAAGATATTGTTGATTTTGAATGCTTTCTGAAGATTTTTTTATATTGCTTTATTACCAAACGATTTAATTACATATCACTGGATTGTCTACTGATTGTGAGGTATGCGTTATCATCTACCTCCGGTAGCGGTACCGCTACGACAAATCCAAGAAGCGAAGCTACTACACGACTGGAAAATTAACACTATCTTTATTCTAATAACATTGCATACAATAATTTTATTCCATAAGTAAAATGTGGATACAGTTGTTATTGCCAACGATCTCTATTGGTCTTAGTAAAATATTTCGTACTTTGGTAACGCGACGAGATATGTATTTATATTACTTAGAAGCTGGTCCACGAGTTGCTGTAAAACCATGTACTGAATCTCGTCGATTACTTTTTTCCAACTGTCATTGAAATATTTATGGACTCTTTTAGCTAAAATGTAATAAAAAGTTATATATGATATTATATAGATTAAAACCATGTACTGAATCTCGTCGATTACTTTTTTCCAACTGTCATTGAAATATTTATGGACTCTTTTAGCTAAAATGTAATAAAAAGTTATATATGATATTATATAGATAACAACGAGATTCAGTACATGATCCTACAGCAGCCCGTAGACTAACTTATAAGTAATATAGATCAATATCTCGTTGCGGTAACGAAATGCGAAATATTTTACTAGGACCCCTAGAAATTGTTGGAAATAACAACTGTATCCACATTTTACTTATGAAATAAAATTATTTTATGCAATGTTATTAGAATAAAGATAAACAACCGTTTATACAATGGGCGAATTATAAAAGTTTGAATGTTTTTTATTTTAATTCGTATAAGATATGTTGATAACAAATACTTTGAAAAACTAATAAAGCAGTCTTTTAAATAGAATTTTTAATATTAGCGTATTATTTTCATTAATATATTTTACGTACACATGACGTTAACGTTTTAATGACGTTGACGTTCGCCTTCAAAACATCTAAATTAATTTATAATTTTGGAGAAAATTGTTTTTCTCGCAAATCTCAACCGTACATCCCGAATTCCTTTCTTACTTTGAGTCCTACCCTGAGTAAACCCTAATCCAGTTTTCATACTTAACATGTTGTGAAGTACGATTTGACTTAATTTTTACGATTGGCCGCCTGCCGTATATCAACCCTGCTTGGGATTAAGACGTAATGCCCTAAATACAATAAATCATAATACTAGTAGGATAAATATTGAAATAAATATATATTTAATTACTATATACGGAAGAAAAATTAAGAACTAGAATAAAATAAAATGCAACTTCCTTTCCACTATTACTTCTTAGCGGTACAAAGCTTATGGAAGTAGTGATCCTTGCTCAATATGACAATTTATGCACTCCGTACTACTCCTTATTATATCAAGTCCACACTGTGTCGGTATATAAGGGAATTTATTATGAAATATTCCAATATTTTCGCTATTTATTGCCAAAAACAATTTTTATGAAAAGTATAAATTAATTTAGATGTTTTGAAGGCGAACGTCAACGTCACGTTTTTATAACTCGATAAACATATATGATAGAAAAAAAATAGTGTATTCACATTCACATTTACTAGATCCAACTAGTCCAATTAGATTGAATATGAACGAATTTCATACCCTTAGCTTTTTCATTGTCCGCTTCACGGGAATTGCCCCAACTGTGAAAGCCCCAGATGTAATTCCTCGTCAAAACGAGTCTTATGTACCCAAACATAAGATAGCTGCTGTAAGCAGCTGATAAGTTCCATTCCATTTTCTTTATTTCCATGATCAAATCAGGATTGATTATGTGATATGTTTATCGCAACTACAGGTTATGCCAAGTTTTCTATTAAAATTAGATCATGGAAAGTTCTTTTTTTTTATTATTGTAGCACGCCAAAGTGACTGCACTGTGCCTGATGGTAAGCACAATACAATCGAAAAACAACGGCGACCACTGAGAGATACGCCCTCCACCGGCGGTCGTCGTTGTCATGCCGGCCTGCGTAAATGTCTCTTCACGTTACGCTTGAAGGACTCCATGTTATAGGAAGGAGGGAACACACTAGCCGGGAGATTGTTCCACAACTTCACGGTACGTCAAAAATAAGATGTAGCGAACTTTTTAGTTCGTGCCCAGATAGGAGTGACCGTAAAACTGTGGCTCCGAAGTCCGGCGCGTGTGTTTCGGTTGTGAAAAGGAGATGAAGGGATTAATTTGTGCCTTATAAAGGAGATATAGCTGATCAGGCGTGAAAAACCGTCGCACCCTGTTCAGGATTCAGAGTCTCCGAGATGCAGTGGAGATTCATAAAGCTCTGTTCATCCTTTTATTTTCAACCCTTAAGGTGGGGGACCATTTTGTTATTCTATTTCCATGATCAAATCAGGATTGATTATGTGATATTTTTATCCCAAACGGTTATGCCAAATTTTTATTAAAATTAGTTCATAGGAAGTTCATTTATTCATATAGGCTATGTTCATCCTTTTATGTTCAACCCTTAAGGTTGGACCATTTTGTTAATTTGAAGGACATCATCCCTAAGTATCAGTAATTCAAATACAATTATTAAAATTGGTTTACAGTAGACGCAAAATACGTGGGTGAAATTAAATAAACGGTTTTTCACCCCCTAGGGAGTTGAATATTTTCTTTAATTTTATATGGGACCATTCCTGGGTATAGCCAATTCAATTAAAAATTATTAAAATCGGTTCACAATTGACGAAGATATCGATAAATATACATAAAAAAAAACATATGCAGCCGAACATAGTAACCGAAGTCGAAGTCAGTTAAAAAACTGAGTGTATGAAAGGTACTTTGCGAATAAAGGAAGTTATCTATGAACTTGAAAGTTGCCAAAAATAATTCATACTATACTTACCACACTAAGGACATGGCTTATTTTTTATACATTATAACGAAATAAAATACTACACTTTTTAAAACATGGTGTGAACATTTTGTTTTGATATACTTACATTTTTCAGCGTCGGTGCTAAATGAAGTATTGAAATGGTAATCAACGTTGTCTTTTGCATCCAATAGGTCAATTTTATAAACTGTGATATTCATATGTGGCTTTCCATCAGAGCCTGTTATTGTTTCGACTTCACCCCGTAAACCCAGATGATTATTTTCTGTAATTTGTGAATCATATTTTAATTATATATAAATAATTGTTCGTTTAGAATTTTACCGAAAGAAATTCTGAGTTTACACGCCAGTTGTACAACATAATATCTTCCATGAACACAGAAAACTAGAACATAGTTGTTGTCACTTTTTAAAATAATTTTTGAATATTTAACTTACCATAAGTAATAACGACTTTTCCTTTGCCTTCTATTGGGACCGAATTAATCACACCTTTTTCAACATAATCTGCTTTGAAAATCAGCCGTGGGCAAATCAAGTAGTAATACCATGATAAATCCTTAGCGAATCTGAAAGAGACGATAAACAGAAAAGTTTCAATAACCATAGAACTGTGTTTCAAGATATCCTTTATAGTATAATAAAGTAATAAAGACTGTATACATCCTATACATCATAGTTATATACCTTACATGTGTAATAAAAGCAAAAAATGATGCCTCTGCCGTTCTTTACAATCAGTTTCCTATGTGCGAAATTTAGTTAAAAGTTCTTATCACTCTTTTCATTAAAAACATGAAATAACTTTGTGACAAAATGTATCACTAGTTTTTTACAGTCATTTTTTAGTTGAAATCACGATATATAGCTGCTTGGTCACTCTTACGTTATGCCTTCGATGGGTAAGGTTGTCATCCTGACTAGCTGAAGGCAATCATAACATTTTGATAGTAACTTCGGTTACACTGAAGTGAATAAAACAGATATTTTCAAAACCAAAAACCATTGCTTTTTTTTGATAGTAGAGTTTTCTCTAAGCTCGCCTCTATAAAAATAGAGTAAGTTTAACGTGAAGTAAAATCCTTATGGACTGCCAGGTTCAGGTGGGAGAGCCTGTGCTTGTACCGACTCACCACCTACGTGCCGAAGCTCGCAAGTGGTGGCGCCATTCGGCAAGTCTAACCGGCTAAAACTCCACGACAACCTACGCCGCGCTATGGCGGTGTCTCTGGGTTGCGTTCTCTAAGCTTTTTTTTTTTTTTTTAACAAAATTATTAAAATCGGTTCACAATTGACGAAGATATCGATAAATATACATAAAAAAAACACATGCAGCCGAACATAGTAACCTCCTCCTTTTTCGAAGTCGGTTAAAAAACCGAGTGTATGAAAGGTACCTTGCGAATAAAGAAAGGTATCTATGAACTTGAAAGTTGCCAAAAATAATTCATACTATACTTACCACACTAAGGCCATGGCTTATATTTGATACATTATAACGAAATAAATACTACACTTTTTAAAACATGGTGTGAACATTTTGTTTTGATATACTTACATTTTTCAGCGTCGGTGCTAAATGAAGTATTGAAATGGTAATCAACGTTGTCTTTTGCATCCAATAGGTCAATTTTATAAACTGTGATATTCATATGTGGCTTTCCATCAGAGCCTGTTATTGTTTCGACTTCACCCCGTAAACCCAGATGATTATTTTCTGTAATTTGTGAATCATATTTTAATTATATATAAATAATTGTTCGTTTAGAATTTTACCGAAAGAAATTCTAAATTTATACGCCAGTTGTACAACATAATATCTTCCATGAACACAGAAAACTAGAACATAGTTGTTTTCACTTTTTAAAATAATTTTTGAATATTTAACTTACCATAAGTAATAACGGCTTTTCCTTTGCCTTCTATTGGGACCGAATTAATCACACCTTTTTCAACATAATCTGCTTTGAAAATCAGCCGTGGGCAAATCAAGTAGTAATACCATGATAAATCCTTAGCGAATCTGAAAGAGACGATAAACAGAAAAGTTTCAGTAACCATAGAACTGTGTTTCAAGATATCCTTTATAGTATAATAAAGTAATAAAGACTGTATACATCCTATACATTATAGTTATATACTTTAGATGTGTAATAAAAGCAAAAAATGATGCCTCTGCCGTTCTTTACAAACAGTTTCCTATGTGCGAAATTTAGTTAAAAGTTCTTATCACTCTTTTCATTAAAAACATGAAATAACTTTGTGACAAAATGTATCACTAGTTTTTTACAGTCATTTTTTAGTTGAAATCACGATATATAGCTGCTTGGTCACTCTTACGTTATGCCTTCGATGGGTAAGGTTGTCATCCTGACTAGCTGAAGGCAATCATAACATTTTGATAGTAACTTCGGTTACACTGAAGTTAATAAAACAGATATTTTCAAAACCAAAAACCATTGCTTTTCTTTGATAGTAGGGTTTTCTCTAAACTCGCCTGACTAGCTACCATCGTTGAGTTGAAAATCTGTAGCCAAGCACATAGCTGTGTTCCGTCAGGTGGACTTGAAAAGCTATGATCTTTTAAGTTTAGCGTTTCTACGATCTTAGACTATATTGTCATTTAACATCAGGTGGGAATGTTGTCAAACGCTTATTTTATATATATTTTATTTATTTATATATATTTTTTTTTTATTTGGAATAAATAATTTCTCCAAATGCGTTACTTTTCTTTATGAAGCAGGTAACAAAGTGCCAATAGTCAATTTTTACATATATCTATAAGTTCTATGGACGGCGGTGATTACTTAACATCAGGTGACCCACCTGTTCGTTTGCCTCCTATGATAAAATAAATAATAGTTTAAAAAAACTAAAAAAACACGCTTTCATAAAAAATGATAAAAAGACTGATATAATCTGTAGGTCATTATCATTTTTTTGTCACTTTTTACAAAAATGTACACTTATTTCTAATTTACACTATTCTTAATCCAAATTTATTAAATTTTATTTTCTGTTTTTTAGATGGATTTTTTATGAAAGCGTGTTTTTTTAGTTTTTTTTTAAACTATTATTTATTTTACATTTTTTAGTTAAATTTTTTTACCTTTCTTTTCGGATTATTGCATTGTCATCGACCTTTGACAGGTGTGCAAAGTTTGAATTAAATCGGATCGTTCAAAGTAGGACAAAATCGAGCTCAAAGGGGTCGGTTACATACATACATACAGGTGAAGCAAATAAAAGCTTGATAAAAAAAAGTGAGAGCATTGGGATAGATTACCTAGGTTATTAATTTATTTTGTTCCCACGAAATCAATCTGAGTGTACAAAAAGTACTATCTATATATATAATCATCTTCTTACCCTTATCCCACCCTTTGCCTTCTATTGGGACCGAATTAATCACACCTTTTTCAACATAATCTGCTTTGAAAATCAGCCGTGGGCAAATCAAGTAGTAATACCATGATAAATCCTTAGCGAATCTGAAAGAGACGATAAACAGAAAAGTTTCAGTAACCATAGAACTGTGTTTCAAGATATCCTTTATAGTATAATAAAGTAATAAAGACTGTATACATCCTATACATTATAGTTATATACTTTAGATGTGTAATAAAAGCAAAAAATGATGCCTCTGCCGTTCTTTACAAACAGTTTCCTATGTGCGAAATTTAGTTAAAAGTTCTTATCACTCTTTTCATTAAAAACATGAAATAACTTTGTGACAAAATGTATCACTAGTTTTTTACAGTCATTTTTTAGTTGAAATCACGATATATAGCTGCTTGGTCACTCTTACGTTATGCCTTCGATGGGTAAGGTTGTCATCCTGACTAGCTGAAGGCAATCATAACATTTTGATAGTAACTTCGGTTACACTGAAGTTAATAAAACAGATATTTTCAAAACCAAAAACCATTGCTTTTCTTTGATAGTAGGGTTTTCTCTAAACTCGCCTGACTAGCTACCATCGTTGAGTTGAAAATCTGTAGCCAAGCACATAGCTGTGTTCCGTCAGGTGGACTTGAAAAGCTATGATGTTTTAAGTTTAGCGTTTCTACGATCTTAGACTATATTGTCATTTAACATCAGGTGAGAATGTTGTCAAACGCTTATACCCAATTTTTTTTTTAAATTTAGAATAAATAATTTCTCCAAATGCGTAACTTTTCTTTATGAAGCAGGTAACAAAGTGCCAATACACAATTTTTTACATATATCTATAAGTTCTATGGACGGCGGTGATCACTTAACATCAGGTGACCCACCTGTTCGTTTGCCTCCTATGATAAAATAAATAATAGTTTAAAAAAACTAAAAAAACACGCTTTCATAAAAAATGATAAAAAGACTGATATAATCTGTAGGTAATTATCATTTTTTTGTCACTTTTTACAAAAATGTACACTTATTTCTAATTTACACTATTCTTAATCCAAATTTATTAAATTTTATTTTCTGTTTTTTAGATGGATTTTATATGAAAGTGTGTTTTTTTAGTTTTTTTTAAACTATTATTTATTCGACATTTTTTAGTTAAATTCTTTTACCTTTTTTTCGGATTATTGCATTGTCATCGACCTTTGACAGGTGTGCAAAGTTTGAATTAAATCTGAACGTTCAAAATAGGACAAAATCGAGCTCAAAGGGGTCGGTTACATACATACATACAGGTGAAGCAAATAAAAGCGTGATAAAAAAAAGTGAGAACGTTGGTATAGATTACCTAGGTTATTAATCTATTTTGTTCCCACGAAATCAAGCTGAGTGTACAAAAAGTACTATCTATATATATAATAAGAATGTTAATCTAATGTGTCTGTATTTTTTTGATTTTTGAATAAGTAATAAAATATATTTATGTCTGTTTATTTGAACACGTATCACTGCTAAAGTACTATGGTCACGATACAACCTCATCAATAAAATCATAAAGCATATCCTCGAGTAATATTTAGTTTTGGTTTCTTTATAATCGGTTCACTCTATCAAAAGTTATTGTAATTGTAATGACGACGCGTAAAGTAGGAAAGAAAAGTAGATAAATAAATGGACTTAATACACTTAGATTATTTTAATCAATGTTTTTTTATTACGTTCCACGCGGACGGAGTCACGGTTACAGCTAGTTCAATAATAAAACTTACTTTAACTGATGAACAGTACAGTTTTTCATACCGTACAAAGAGGCACCTGTAAAAGTGTAATTTATATCGTGGGACAGATTTACATTTATTGTATCTTCTCGGACATCGTCTAAGCTAAATAGCCCCCATTGTTTATTATCGGCTGCGATTAACTTGTACCATTTGTCCGCTGCTTTTGTGATACAGGCTTCATCAGTGAAATCACAGAGTTCTTTATCGACGCCTGGAACAATGTGTTTATTTTTCAAATTCTTTTTTTGTTTTATTTTATTTAGCGTCTTTTATGGCTATATTAGCCCCATAGTAACTTACACCTATATTATTATTATTATATCATAGGAGGCAAACGAACAGGTGTGTCACCTGATATTAAGTGATCACCGCCGTCCATAGACACGGAGGGGTATTGAGGCGCGGAGGTGGGCCTCCGGCGATCTCACTGAGCGAACGAAACGCAACAATGCAAGCACTGTTACTTCCCGTCTGTGTTTCTGTCGGTCGGGCGGTACTACCCCGGGCGAACCTACCCATTCATGCTGAAACCAGCAATAGCTTCATCGTGGCTCTACCATCTACTAAATTAACTTAATTTACAGGCTGAATAACTTAAATAAAACACATTATTGAAACTAATATAAACATTTTTTTTTCTCGAACTGACTACGCTATTGACCTGGCAAGGTCTTCACAGCTTCACCGGACTACTAATATAAACTAATATAGCGTCATTAATGACGACTCAACAACTTAAATAACTTCAGTGCTTCAATACTATTAGGTTTGGATAATAACCCATGAAACATTACAATATATTGTAAATCCAAATTGAGAGTCGACATCAGTAATTGTCTGTCCGCTTGGAACCGAATACATTCTGTTAATACATGATGCACATCTTCTACCACTTCACACACGTCACAGTTTGGTGTAGGAGATGTTTTTATTAAATACTAGCTGACCAGTGCCCACTTCGTTGGGCGGTAAACATTTATAAAAAACTACTTCTTGTGACTTAAATATAAAAGTTGGCTATGCTGTCGCTGAGTTTTTTGTAGGCATTATCAAGCTCTACAACTTTTCTTTGGAACTCAATAATATATCTCTCATTGTTAAGGCAGAGTTCGTAAGAAACGTTTTTGTTCGATCGTTTTTTCTCGAACTTACTTTGCAAATCCGGCTTCCACAAAAAAGTCTTTCCATTTTTCGGATTAATATATGAAATTCACAAATAACGTGGCATTCAATTCTAATTTTCAAAATCGGTTTAGTAAATCTAGATATTAATTACCCTGTACAACGTCGCAAACTTTGCCTCTTTATAATATTATTAGTATTAGTATATATTAGTATGGATTAGTGTATTAGGATAGATTTGTATTTGCTGAATGGAATGTGTCCGGATCTTACCCTAAAAGCGTCGACAATATTCTCTCTAGAATAATTATTATTTGCAAACCAAGGGTAATGACAAGGCTCACTTTGGATTGATCTGTGCCAAATTTATTTCATTGTGGATGAATGTTCGCATGTTGATTTCCACATCTGGATTTTTAATTCTTATATTTAAATTATAGACCTAAACAGAGTAAACTTGTTCAACAGGTTGTAATATATTAAAGTTTAGTACTACAATTTGCCTTTTTTTTGTGGACTACTGAAACACTCATGACCGCCTGCATTATGACTATAATGGAGATTATAAAAACCTGTTATATTAAATTCATTAAGAGTACTCAGTAGAGACAATCTATCGTCTAGACCAGTGGTACTCAACCTTTATTTAAACAGGTTACAGGCATGTTTTATTCATGGCGTTGCGGGACGCAAAGTACAAATATTTAGATAATAAATAAAATAAAACGTAATTTTAAATTAAGAACGTATTCATATAGTGAAAAATGGTTGTCCAATAAAACAAGCTTGGTATATAACCCTTATATCATAAGGAACGCATTGCAGTCGGGTTATCTGGTGTCAATGTAATTTAATCAGCGTGCTCATAGTTTTTCTGTTAGCACGAAACTTAATATAAATGAAAATAAAATATAGTCGGGTGGGCCAACTGCAAAGAACCGGCGTGGCGCGGCGGACCGCAGGTTGAGTACAGCTGGTCTAGACAAACCAATATACCATGTTTAAAAACTTTTGCTATAATAATAGGTACGCCTATGTGGCTCACAGAATATTTATAAAATATTAACTGTGTTCGTGGCTCCATTTGTGTGACTTTTTTACATGTATTCGTATTTTATATCTAATTTTATGTTGCAATTTTTTTTCTATATAATCTATTTTATCTAAACAGTTGGACATAATTCAATGTTATAAAGAATATCTATATATTAATACGTGGAACGGAAATTTTGTACCCCTTTTTAAGCGAATTGTGCAAACGGATGAACGTGAAATTTGGCGTAGTTAAAATGTATATGGAGAAGAAGTGCACAAAGCTATTGTTTTATATAGAATGCATTAAAACACATTAAATCAATTAAAAAATACATTACACACACTACTGCTTGAAAGACACACAACACATACACACATGTATATGAAGATTAAGTTTCGCCATCCTTCATTTTACTCTTACGTTTCATTTTTGCGTTTTATAAACGCAACGGCTGTAAACATAGATAAGCACTTACTGACAGACTTAAAATGTTTATACATATAACACAGTTTTCTTTCAGTCGCTTCCTAAAAGATTATATATGCGCGGAAATCTAAGTTTCTTATTTTAGCATACTATTATTATTTCCACAAAAACTTACCTGTAAATTTTCAATATCTACGCTCATTTACGGTCTAGATATTACGGTAATTGCTCAAAACTAATGTTGATGTAAAACTGACAATTGTTCAAGTTATTGTTTTAATGTCCTAATTGGAAAGAATAATTATTTTTACTCACCTAAAACCGTAGCAATAACACTTAAAGTCAAAAAGAATATTCGTTTTAAGAACATTTCGCCGTTGGTGATCAGAAATCGTTTCGATCGGTATGACTTATTTTTATAAATGAAGTGGTTCTGGAATGAAGCGCTCTTAAATATCAGACGTATTATCACATACTTACATATTATATATACATTTTTTGATATTTACGATTTAAATTATATTTATAGCCATGTCTAATGAATAGAACATATTCGAGAATTGTGTCTTTTCTTGCCGTTTTTCTTACTTCAGCATCACACTTTGTACAGTATTTTGAATGATAGAAAGTTGGCCTTTTAGTACAGCGAAAGCAATTAAAACGAAAAAAATGCCTGATTCTGAAACATTCTTCACTGGCGCTTTGATTTGTATATAGATTAATATAGCTTAAATCCTTCCTCAGTAAATTAGCTATATAAAACCGAAATATTTTTTTAATCAGGCCAGTAGTTCCTGAGATTAGCGCGTTCAACCAAACAAACTCTTCAGCTTTATATATTATTATATATATATATATATTATTAAGTATTACATCTACGTATATGTAAATAAATGTAATGTAATATACTATATTATTGTAGTTTCCTCGCATTGATTTTTTTTATTTGGAAATATTTACCGTCTCTTTACAATTGCATAGCAAATTGAACTATGCTTTATTTTTAAATTTAGTACTAAGTACGGTAATTTTAATATGTAGTTAACATAGATTTAAAACTATTTACAAATTAATTTATATGTCGTTTACATTTAAATAAGTGGTAGGTATACTTGAAAAATAATGTAGTAAGCGCAATAAATAATACAAAACAAAGTTGATATATGCAGCGGTTTGTTCGGTAGTTGTTTTAAATGACGCAATAGATTTTAAAACAGTTTTCATTATTTTTTGGAGATTTTTTCCGGAAGATGTATGCATTGATCTTATATTTAAGAGAGTAAAGTAAATTCGATATTTATGTATATTAAATAACTTCAGACGTAATAATAATATTGCTTCACTTGTTTAATGCTAATTTCTTGAAATTTAGTTATCATAAATTTTAAATCATCAAAATCACTACTAAAATCGACAATTAAACTCCTATCATCCAGAAATTATAATTTAAGTTTGGAATTTAGACTATTTTTTCACATGTTATTGCAATATAACGGGTTATAATGAAATAAAGTTAAATAAGTTAAATATTTTACGTTACGTTGAGATTTTAATTTATCGACATTAAAATCTCAACTCTCAACTTTGCTCTTTACAGCATGTCACGAATATTCAAGAGATATTAAATATTACAAAGAAAAAAAGAATGTTTATATCATAAGATGAATCATCTTTGACTTTAATGAAATGCCAATGTTAAAACTCTCAACAATGTTGTACCCAACAACAACAATGTGGCCAGTCAACATAGAAATTTAGGATGCTACACTAGTACGTTGGAATGGTATTAAATTAATATATTAGGTGCCTAAATCACGTCAGTAGTAGGTAACAAACGTGAAGAATTAATAACATAAATAATGCTATTAATCGAGGGTGACATTTCATGTTGCAACATACAACACAAAGACATTACCAATCAAGACTATTGAGGTCAAAAGTAAGGTCATACATATTTATATTTCGCATATAATCGAAATATATCACCTAATCAATTAAACTGGATAGAAAGAATATCAGTGAAACGTCATTTTCGACTTTGCACGCGATGCTTTTGTCCCACTCATGCACACTTACACAGTACGGCTTATACAGCTAGTGTAAGTAAGAATAACTACAACATTTTTATGTTCAATGTAAGTAATTATACCATAGAAGATACTTTGTAAAGTACCGAAGTGTATAGAGAGGATCTAGCTTGTTTGTACAAGGGTAACACATTTTCTGTGGTACAAGCAGCTTTTTCGAGTGTTCTTTTTCTACGTTACAGTACGATATCGCTGAAGACATGTCTTTAACTGGACAATGGATCAAGAACAACTCTTCAAGTAAACTGGCCTTAATTAATTCAAGCCATTATTTGAGTTATGATCTTCCGCAGAAAGCTGATCGTTAATTTAATTTATATCATTAGCATTTATTTTAAAAAAAAATAGGTATTTTTATAGTTATTAATTTATATTATTCATAAATAATGACTCCAGAAGACTAGAGGAGACAATGCTTAATTGTGTGATCATGGTTTCAGGCATAAATCCTGGATCCGTCCTTGAGCAGTGTGAATATCAATACTGTATTATAAATAAAAACAGTTGGTCTCATCGTATGTTTTAGACACATTAGGATCAATAAAAGTGTTATAGGTCACAAGAGGAGTTACCGTTATCAGGTACTTAGCTAATATCTAAATCTACAATAAATAATAATGACGTAATAACATCTTACTAAATTCGAAAGTAATCTACATTCGAAGAATGAAATAAAACAATTACTCAATTAAAGAAAAATGTATAATTAAATAAACAAAAAATCGTGTGAGCAAAGCGAATTGTAATGCATTTGTAATTAATAATGCTAAATAAATGCTACGGAAAAATCAGTACTCGCATGCGTGTGGTATAGTCGTCGGCCCGTTCAATTTTTTTTTCTCGAACTGACTATGCTATTGACCTGTTAAGGTATTTACAGCTTCACCGGACTACGTCTGCCCGTTGGAGTAATCACACAGGCATATATCCCCACGTATACCGCATCGTAGCGCGTCGTTACAGTGCTCATTATATACGGCGCGGTGCTTAGCAAGTTTCTTACTTGCGTTAGTTAATTTCAGTTTCACATTCTGTAATGACTTCGTAGATGTTACATCAGAATAGCTCTAACATTTTGTCACTTGTCGTAATCTTATAAAATATTCACAAAACTTACATATTTCCATAGAAACTTTCATCCTCTATTTCCTGTTGTTATTTTACACCCTCTAAGGTAAAACTTTAAAAAAATTTGAACGATATATTTTTTTATATCGAATAAACAACCTAAAAATTAATTTTAGCTCTAAAAATGACGATACCTCCATACAATTTTTCAACCCGTTACATCCCTTTTTTCGCATTAAAAAGTATGTCCTTTCTCATACTCTAGACTATCTGTGTATCAAATTTCATATAAATCGGTTCAGTAGTTTTGGCGTTAGAATGCGACAGACAGATAGACAGAGTTACTTTCGCATTTATAATATTAGTACGGATAAAAGTTACATTCTACATTAAGGTCGCAAAGGACATAACCGATTCACAGGACAGTAAATTCAAGCATCTAGTCAAACAGGTTTGAATGTCAAAACAGAGTTGATGCGTGTATACTGTGCCTAGGAATGTCATTCTTTTCTGTGTCCTTACTAATATTATAAATGCGAATGTGAGTTCGTTTGTTATATTTTCGCGCCTTAAATATTAAAACCGGTCATCATGACATTTTGCATGCACGTTTTCAAGAGTACCTACAGTAAAGGACGAATGGTACCTTTCATTCAAGATCGTACCGTTCCCGAAGGATAGACCAAATGAAGACTAAGGCAAATGTAGCTGCGAGCAAAAGCTAGTAACCAATAAACACGTTTGTGAACAGTTGCATTTATAGTTGTAATAAAATAAGAAAACCTGTTGAATTTCTCGTCGGCTTTTTTCGATGTATGGGCTCTCGATGCCGGTAGTATTTTAAGGTTCATAAGCGATTTCCCAAAACCTAAGGCGAATAAGATATTTCTGATTTTGAATGCTTTCTGAAGAGTTTTTATATTGCTTTATTACCAAACTATTTAGTTACATATCACTGGATTGTCCACTGATTGTGAGGTATGCGTTATCATCTACCTCCGGTACCGGTACCGCTACGACAAATCCGACAAGCGAAGCTACAACACGACCGGAATATTAACACTATATTCTAATAACATTGCATACAATAATTTTATTGCATAAGTAAAATGTGGATACAGTTGCCAACGATCTCTATTGGTCTTAGTAAAATATTTCGTACTTTGGTACCGCAACGAGATATTTATTTATATTATTTATAAGCTGGTCCACGGGTTGCTGTAGAACCATGTACTGAAACTCATCTATTACTTTTTTCCAGCTGTTATTGAAATATTTATTGACTCTTTTAGCTAAAATGTAATAAAAAGTTATATATGATATTATATAGATATATATAGAACAACGAGATTCAGTACATGATCCTACAGCAGCCCGTGGACTAGCTTATAAGTAATATAAATCAATATCTCATTGCGATAACGAAATGCGAAATATTTTACTAGGAATCATAGTAATTGTTGGAAATAACCACTATATCCACATTTTACTTATGAAATCAAATTATTTTATGCAATATTATTAGAACAAAGATAAGCAACCGTTTATACTATAATGGGCGTATTATAAAAGTTAAATGTTTTGTAGTATAATTCGTATAAGATATGTTGATAACAAATACTTTGAAAGACTAATAAAGCAGTCTTTTAAATTTTTAATATTAGCGTATTATTTTACTTAACATATTTTACGTACACATATAGAACTTCGTAATATTTATTTTCTTTTATCGTGTTTTTTTTAATATTGAAGTTAGTTAATTTTTTAAATTGATTTTTCCATATTTCTTATAAATCTATTATTTCTTCAGTCCCATTTCCACTTTTGCTTTATTCGTGGCTACGGCCTTTTTAATAACAGTTAAAATCCTGGATGTAGCCCTCATTAAATCGAATCATATTGGCCTAATCCCAAGATAGTTACTGTAACCTGTGACTAAAATGTAACATAATCAGCAGAGGGCACCGCACCACTTTAAAAAAAAATGAGTGCACATTTAAATTCACAATTTATATTTAAATTTATTAGAGCAGGAAAAATAAAAATATCTGTGTGTAGTTCACACGTAGTAGAAGTGAAACCTTAAAAAAATCCAGTGTTTGATTGTTGATTTTCTAAATCATTAAAAAAATATTCCTACGGGATGTTTAAATTGTAATTTCCATTACTTATAAGAATCCATTTCATTAGTTAAGAAATTATTTGTTACTGCTGGCTTACCTTTGATCCTACTTTAAAATGTCCCTCGGCTCAGATATTCTAAGATATAAATATTACTAAGACGGGGAATATATGCATTTTAATTATGAAATAAAGCACAGCTAGAAACAATAAAAACGTGACCAGAAAGATAAATCAATAAGAGACGAACTTCTTAGCATTCCATGGATTCACCGTGCGGGTGCCGGGTCCATCGTGTGGCCGAGGGAGAAACTCAGAGCAGTTCCCAGGACTTGCGACCCAGGTGTAGGTTTAAGGAGGCCCCCTTTGAGATGCGCATCAACGCTCACCTTCACTGCTCGAGTTTCCCGCCCTGCCTAGCCAAATTTGGTAGGAACCTGTTAGTGCAGCCTTTGATACTCGTTCTAAAATAGAACTTACTGCAGTTCTCGACAGGCCAAGGTCCTTCAGAAGGTTATAGAGAGATTTTGCTGGTATACCTCTCGCTCCTACTTCTACCGCGTATAAATTAACCACATAGCCATTTTTATTTAGTTCGTTAGTTAGATCGTAATATTTATTTAATTTGATTGTGTGGTCTTTAGGAATGTTGGTTTCCCACGGTACCGTAAGCTCTACTAGTAATATATGTTTAATGTGTCTAGAAAAGAGGAATATGTCCGGTCTGGATGACGAAACACCAACATCCTCTGGGATTTTATAGTGCCTGTCATACGTATCCATTAAAATAGTCCAGTCAGGTGCAGTACCTAGGATTGAGAAAGGCTTGCTTTTAGAGTTGACAGTTGAGCCATCCTTTATAAAGTTAATTTGTCGTTTATTTGTGGTCAATCCTTTTTGGGCTCTAGCTACTGAAAGACTTACTGCTTCACGTATGATTTCAAGTACTCTATCATGTCGGCGTGAGTAATAACCCCTATCAAGCAGCACCTTGCAACCTACCAATAAGTGCCTAGCAGTACCTACTGCCTCACCACAAGTAAAGCAAGATTTTTCAGAGGCTTTCCCCCATCTTACTAGATTACTTTGGTCTGGGAGGGTCATTTGGAAGGCATTAAGATAGAATTTTAATAGGGCAGGAGACCAATCATAAAGTAGGCTGCAACATTTCAGGGTTAACGGGATGCAGAACTCACCTATGGTTAACCACTCACTTTGCATTTTTAAATTCATTGCGTGCACTTTATAATTATAATAAATTTATATTTATATATTATAATTTTAAAATAATAACCGTACTATAAGA
>MU161287.1:0-38905 GCA_015888305.1 Antheraea pernyi | reverse complement strand
CGTGTGTATGTCACTGAACTCCTCCTAAACGGCTGGACCGATTTTGATGAAATTCTGTGTGCGTGTTCCAGTGGATCCCAGGATGGTTTAGATTCTCAATTGGAGCTGGTAGGTGGCGCTGCAGTTGAATTTTAGTTTTTTTTTATTATCATGGCAGGACAACGTCGGCCCTGTCCGCTAGTTTATATATAAAGATAATAAAAAATTTGAGTAAACGGAGCATTATTTACTAGCACCTATACCTATGAAGACTATTAGGTACATCCAATTTAAATCATTCATATAACACATTTAATTTTTTTAAGACTTCCACCGTGTTATTACAAACAAGTTAAATACTTGGTTTAAAAAAGTTTCCTAATAAATGCACCGCACTCGCCCGAGGCAAGTTCGCGTTATCCTTTTTCGCAAGTCTAACCTAAAGTGACAAAAGCGAGACAAAAGAACAAGATGGCGAACAAACAGCGACCGCGGTGCATTTAATATGAGACTTTTTTAAAGCCAGGGTTCAATACGTATTTAACTTTTTTGTAATAACACCGCCAGTTTTTATATACCGACAGCAAAGTTCAAAATTTTTTGTCTTTAAGGATTTTTTTTATAATCTTCATATTTTACATGCACACAATTCGAAAATCTTGAAAAATAACATAAAATATTAGGAACGCCTAAAATTTAGCTCATTTTGAAATATAAAAACACGTTTGATGACGGCGTTATTCTACGGAAATTTATAATTAAATGTTATAGTGGACATTACGTTGCATTTTCGTCTTTTTTACTTCTTTTCATAGTTTTTATTACACTTTTTACAATTACAATTTTTGATTTAAGCAATTTCTCAATACAATGACACATTTAAGAGTAACATAATTACTATTTTCAGATTTCAACACTACGGCAAAAGCGACTTAAAGGATAAGAACCTGGCAAAAGCATCTTTATCTATAATCAATGGTGCTTTGTTACTCGTCGATGCTGTGCTGACGCAGCGTGGGGGTTAATATGTGCCCGCGTTATTTCAATATTTAAGAATACAAATAGCTTCAAGCACATAACGTAATATATTGAAGATGACGTCACTATTTTTATAAAATAATATGCAATTGTAAAAAAATAATACGCCAATATAAAGAAAGTATTCAGAAATTAATTGATTACGTGACATTTTTAGACATATTTCGCTTTTCATGTAAAACTATGGATTATTTTAAGATTACTACATTTTATATATACAATATCTATGTAATAAAGTCTGTTGTAGGACAAACAACAATGGAAATTATTATATAAATATGTTTTACAATTGATATCGAATAATATTAAATTCAAAAGTGTCTTTATTCTCACACTGAAGTATTGTTGTATCCGGAGATAGTTCTACCAAAGTTGTTCAATTTATTTTTTATATTCATTTTGTAATACCACGACAAAACACTCGTAACGTTTAGAGTTATTTTTTAAAGCTTTATTGTATTTACATTAATAAATACACTTTTACCTCATAAGAAGAAACGCTAGTGGTATAATTTTAAGGGATTCAGAATTCAAATAAAACTTAATTTAACAATATATTTATATACAACAAAAGCATTTTTTGAATAGGTGTTATTATTAATGAACCGTGAAAACGTACTGAGAATTCCGTTATATATTCTGGATAACTCTGCCACCAGACGAGTGAAGTTACATGATGAGGTTTGTAATTCAAATTTGCTATGTATGCAGCCATGTCTATTAGAGATGCGTCGGCGAATTTTAATGGTAGAATATACGAAAACAAGACTGTTACATATACTAAATTAAGTGATCTCATTTCACTTTGAATTGACGACTATGTAATCTGAACTTATCGAATTCTGTACTTATACATTTCGACGGCTGCCTTTTTATAAAAGCGTATGTTTGCTTATTTACATAAACTAAGGCTGCGTAATTATAGCTTAGCTATTTGTATGTTTTGATTAATGACAGAACATATTATTATGTTCTGTCATTAATCAAAACATACAAATAGCTAAGCTATAATTACGCAGCCTTAGTTTATGTAAATAAGCAAACATACGCTTTTATAAAAAGGCAGCCGTCGAAATGTATAAGTACAGAATTCGATAAGTTCAGATTACATAGTCGTCAATTCAAAGTGAAATGAGATCACTTAATTTAGTATATGTAACAGTCTTGTTTTCGTATATTCTACCATTAAAATTCGCCGACGCATCTCTAATAGACATGGCTGCATACATAGCAAATTTGAATTACAAACCTCATCATGTAACTTCACTCGTCTGGTGGCAGAGTTATCCAGAATATATAACGGAATTCTCAGTACGTTTTCACGGTTCATTAATAATAACACCTATTCAAAATAATAACAACTCCAAAATACGTGATTTGAACAAAGCCGTTGGATATAAACAAACTGTTATGTTGGCTGATTCAGCTGAAGAATTTACTTATTTCATAAAAATAATACGCCAATATAAAGAAAGTATTCAGAAATTAATTGATTACGTGACATTTTTAGACATATTTCGCTTTTCATGTAAAACTATGGATTATTTTAAGATTACTACATTTTATATATACAATATCTATGTAATAAAGTCTGTTGTAGGACAAACAACAATGGAAATTATTATATAAATATGTTTTACAATTGATATCGAATAATATTAAATTCAAAAGTGTCTTTATTCTCACACTGAAGTATTGTTGTATCCGGAGATAGTTCTACCAAAGTTGTTCAATTTATTTTTTATATTCATTTTGTAATACCACGACAAAACACTCGTAACGTTTAGAGTTATTTTTTAAAGCTTTATTGTATTTACATTAATAAATACACTTTTACCTCATAAGAAGAAACGCTAGTGGTATAATTTTAAGGGATTCAGAATTCAAATAAAACTTAATTTAACAATATATTTATATACAACAAAAGCATTTTCATTTAGGCCTTAATGATTCTCGTACAAGATATTGTTGAACTCAAATTATTTTTATTTGTACTTTACACTTGTTAAGTTTATTAAATATCATAAGTTATACGATACATTATTGTAATAAAAATCTGGTAACGAACGCCGAATATTGTTTATTTCGGTCGGTGTATCGCTAAGTGCTTTTTTTATAAAATTTAAGACGTATTTAAATATTTCGATGTAATTTTTGCAATTTTTAAATTATTAATTAAGTATTTCATGAAATGTATGTTTATTATTCAATAAATATTTCAAATAATAAAATGAATATTATTCCTACTGTTACACTTAATCATCTTTCCAGTGACGTTCACGATTTTTCTTGTTTGTAAATGAACTAATAGAATAAATTACATGTTAGTCCCTGCCTTAGAATAATATGTTCTGTCATTAATCAAAACATACAAATAGCTAAGCTATAATTACGCAGCCTTAGTTTATGTAAATAAGCAAACATACGCTTTTATAAAAAGGCAGCCGTCGAAATGTATAAGTACAGAATTCGATAAGTTCAGATTACATAGTCGTCAATTCAAAGTGAAATGAGATCACTTAATTTAGTATATGTAACAGTCTTGTTTTCGTATATTCTACCATTAAAATTCGCCGACGCATCTCTAATAGACATGGCTGCATACATAGCAAATTTGAATTACAAACCTCATCATGTAACTTCACTCGTCTGGTGGCAGAGTTATCCAGAATATATAACGGAATTCTCAGTACGTTTTCACGGTTCATTAATAATAACACCTATTCAAAATAATAACAACTCCAAAATACGTGATTTGAACAAAGCCGTTGGATATAAACAAACTGTTATGTTGGCTGATTCAGCTGAAGAATTTACTTATTTCATAACACTGGTGAATATCGACTTAGTTGTTCCTATTCGAGTGCTATTAGTATTAACTAAACCAGTTCACGATCTTTCTGAGGTAACTCGAATTGCTTGGAATAATGATGTCGCTGATATTTTAATTTTGACACAGAATGAAACAGGTGAAGTGAAGATTTACACTTATTTTCCCTATAATAATGGCATATGTGGTGATTTTACACCAGTACAGTTAGAGGTTGATGCAAAAGATTTGTTCCCAAAAAAATTTACGAATTTTCACGGATGTCCTATCAAAGCGACTCTTCTTGAGTTAATGTAATCTGAAATCCTTAGACGTTATAGGAACCTCAACAAAATCGGTTCAAATGTTTTAGTCTTCTTATTTTTATTTTTAGAAGCTTATATTCCACCGAACATATCAGACCCATTATTCCCTTCAACAAACAAAATATGTGATACTGGTGCCCCAATAACCCTAGAGAACGCTATCAAAAACGCTGACACTGCTTAAAAATTCGAGCCATTTCAGCTAGCGGGATAATTGGCACTAATTTTTTTAACCAAGGAAAGATAGCGACTGCCGCAATGTATTGCCGTATGATAGACGAGTTTCTGTTACCGCAATTGCAGTTGCATTCAGGGTATAACAACAAAACGCAGCAGGACGGTCCCGCTCCGCATACAGCTAGGGTTTCAATGGAAAGATTAAGTACAATTTTGAATAAAATTATCAAAAGGTAAAGAGACATCTCACGGCCACCTCGGTCGCCAGATCTTACGCCTTGCAACTTCTTCTTATGGGGATACCTCAAATCAAAGGTTTTCAACAACAAACCCCGAACGATTGAGGCCCTCCAAGAAACTATTCGCCGCAAAATTTAAAATATTAGCCCAGAGCTTTGCCGTCGCGTAGTTGCAAATATGAAGGTCCGACTGCAAGAGTGCGTTGATAAAAACGGCGGACATCTGGACGATATCATAAAAAAAACGCATTAGTGTGTTACTTTTTAATAAAATAAACATGAATAAAAAGTATGTAGTTTTTTTTATATTTAATTTTGATTATGAAAATTTCCCGCTGGACACCCTTTATCTGAATGTAATATCAAAATAACAACGTTTACTCACTGGATATGAAAGTATAGGTACACCTTATTGATAATGAAAATCTAATTTTTTACATTTTTTTCGGCCTGTTGAGTAGGTGTAAACCAGATGATCCATCCAGAACTCGTAGCAGATTAAGAAATGTTTGTGTTTTAATAACTATATATTTAACATGACTTGTAATAACTATATAATAGGTCTTTACCTATGAAATTGCCGTTCTGCAGTACTGGCCATTTCAAATCAAAATAATTTTTGTTTGGCTAAGAATTCTAATTTCAAATTAATTTTATTTTAAAAACATGGAATTCTTTTTCCAAATGTAGTCATTTGTTTATTGATTAGTGTTACATTTTCATAGCATTTCAATCTTTTTTGTCATCATGGATACGTTAAAAATTCGAGTAATTATGGAATATGAGTACCGTCGTGGCAGCAACGCGGCACAAGCGGCACGCAACATCAACGACGTTTACGGAGCTAACACTACAAACCAACGCACCACCTGTTATTGGTTTGCTCGCTTCCGTTCTGGGAATTTCGACCTGAAAAATGAACCTCGCGGTCGTCCGAAGACTTTGGTCGACAATGACGAATTAAAGGCGATTGTGGAAGCTGATGATACACAATCTACGGCTGAATTAGCAGCAGCTTTCGACGTTAGCGTCAAAACAATATTGGTCCATTTGCGTCAAATTGGCAAGGTAAAAAAGCTTGACAAATGGGTGCCCCACGAACTCAATGATCGCCAGCGCGAAGTACGCGTCGAGACGTGCCTTGCACTGCTCAACAGACACACAAATGAAGGAATTTTGAACCGCATTGTTACCTGCGATGAAAAATGGATTCTGTTTGATAACCGCAAGCGCTCAGCAAGTTGGTTGGATCCTGGTTCAGCACCTAAACAATGCCCTAAACGAAAACTTACCCCTAGAAAAGTGATGGTCACTGTTTGGTGGTCTAGCGCCGGTGTGATTCATCACAGCTTCTTACCAAACGGGGTGAGCATTACTGCAGATGTGTACTGTGAAGAACTGAACACAATGATGGAGAAGCTGGCACATCTCCAACCAGCATTGGTCAATCGCTCGTCTCCGCTGCTCCTGCACGACAACGCGCGACCTCATACTGCACAGCAGACGGTCTCCAAGTTGCAAGAACTGGGGTTGGAAGTTCTCCGTCATCCGCCCTACTCACCAGACCTTGCGCCTACAGACTACTACTTTTTCCAGAATTTGGATAACTCCTTGGCGGGAAAAAAATTCAATACCCGAGAGGCAGTACAAAATGCCTTTGAAGAATTTGTTGCCTCCCGTCCAGCTGATTTCTTTAAGAAGGGCATCAATAAACTGCCACTGCGTTGGCAAAGATGCATTGATTGCATGGGTGATTACTTCGATTAATACAAATAAAAAATACATGAAAAAAAATCGTTTAAATTTTTTCATACGAAACGGCAATTTCATAGGTAAAGACCTAATATTTAACATGACTTGTCGACTGTAAAGATTGATCTAACCATATCCCCAAGTATTTATAGGACTTTACATTTTCTAGTATATATTTTACATTTGATAAATACAATTAAAAAAACGCGTGCAGAGCCGCGGGTAACAGCTAGTGTTATGTATAAATATTTTAAAGAACCTAATATCTGTGAAACAAAATAAACATTTTTTATAGAACTCTTGCATTATTTATTTTAAGCTTGTGCTATTATTTTGTATAGCAATTAGTCGGTCTAGGGTTGCCTACCATACTTTATAATAACGCATCCTGCTTTATTTTTTTTATAAACATACTTTTGCATAAAAATAGAGTGCGTAGAAATACTTTGTTTCCAATCTATACTGTGATGTCTCAAATGAAACACTCGCGTAGATAATTATTGAACTATTTACTTGTCGATATTTATGCTGTAACTATACTGGGTCAAGATGTACATTATTTACCAAGTTAATTTTTTCATGTTAAATTAAATGGGAGTTTCTTAGTCTTTAATTCTCTTTTTCTTCAACGATATGGCTTACAGAAATGAAATAAATACATTATTGTAATAACGCATCCTGCTTTATTTTTGATAAACATACTTTTGCATAAAAATAGAGTGCGTAGAAATACTTTGTTTTCAATCTATATTGTGATGCGTAAAATGAATCACCCGCATGGATAATCATTGAACTATTTATTTGTCGATACTTATGGTGTAACTATACTGGAATAGGATGCCCGTTATTTACCAAGTTATTTTATTTCATTTACGAACGGTAAAACTAAACTTTTAGTTTAATGCTGAAAAAAGAGTCCATTTCCTAGTTAAATTAAATGGGAGTTTTTTAGTTTTTACCATTAATTCTCTTTTTCTTCAACGATATGGCTTACAGAAATGAAATAAATACATTATTGTAGAAAATTGAACGCCCTACGAAAAAGCTCTCTTATAGTTTTTCGGATTAATGAACTCGTTTAAAAGTTATTTGAGGTGAAATTTGAACACATTTATATTTTCAGTTTTTAGGTTCATGTTTTTTTAACACAATGTTTTCAAGGGAATAGATACTTTTAATCTTCCAGATACTTTATTTTAATCCTATTTCAAAATACGATACGTTATTTTTCTTGTTGGCAACACCAAGTGGGTATAGTGTTTTCAACATCATTCAAATATTCAGAGGGCGTCACATGTGGCAGGCGGCAAGTCGGCCTTATTTCTATCTCTATTTCGGCTATATTTGTTCTTTCCTATTAATTAATCATATAACTTAAATGCCAATTAAATTGCATTCGATGAAACTTCTGTTAATAAAGTCAAATCAATTTTGCTAAACACTGTTAATTATAACCGATTGATTCATAACTTTTTAATATTAGTGGATAATTTTAGGAGATGAAATTGTAGTGAGTTTAACCTGTACATTTAATAGACTTTTGGGATATAAGGGGTGTCGAATAACATCATAAGAGTTGAGACAACCAAACCAACCTCACCTGCACGTGGTGCACCCTGCTGAATAACGAAGCAGGCATTGGTGAAAGCGGGGTGGTAGGGTTTTACAGCGTGACTGAGTTGCAACCACCATGTATATGGCGACAAAAACCGTCGTAGTGATTCGCTTCTGCGGGTCGCGTTTCGGGATCAACCTGTGCATATCCAGCTTTTCGCAGGTTGGCATGATAGCATTGACCGGCGATGGATAGCGTGTCACTCGATGGTCGCCATTGTTTTTGGATTGTACTGGTGTTACCATCAGGCATAGTGCAGTCATTTTGCCGTGCTACAATAAAAAAATAAAAAAAATAGAAGGGTAACAGATCAAAATCTGTATATTGAATATATATAAGAAAAATACTCTGAGGGGTTTAGAATCAATGCCAGAACATATCTCCATACATAAAAAAAATTGTAGTCTGTATTTTGTACGGGATTCACGCAAAAATTAGTGTGACAAAATCTGGTATGGTAATCGTTTATATACCGGTGTAATATATAGAACATTATATATATATATATATATATGTCACATTCGTATATATGTATATCTTATAAGAAAACACAAAAGATTGACAGACATTTACGCAAGAACTACTGGGCAGATTTTCAAGAAATATGGTATATCAATTTATAGAGCGTATACATATAGTATATATTTTACATGCATATGTATATAAAATATAATTATATATGTATATCTTACTTAAGTTACTTACAATAAAACACTAAACAGACAAATTTATATACCGGTGTAATATATAGAACATTTTATACATATATGTCACATTCGTATATATGTATATATTACTTATAAGAAAACACAAAAGATTGACAAACATTTACGCAAGAACTAGCGGGCGGATTTTCAAGAAATATTTCAATACTTTATAGAGCGAAGTAATATATAGTATATATTTAATATATATATATTATATAATATATAAATATGTATATTAAATATAATTTAGAGCGTATACATATAGTATATATTTTACATGCATATGTATATAAAATATAATTATATATGTATATCTTACTTAAGTTACTTACAATAAAACACTAAACAGACAAAATTAGTACATTAGATATATTTGAAAAAAATACTCTGGGGGCTTGAGAATTGATGGCTGAACAGATTATTAGTATTTAGAATGTGTGTCTGTCTCTCACTTCGTTTGTACGCCTATCGAATAGACTAATGGTAATTTAATTTGTAATCCGGTGAAACTGTTTAAGGTCTTACTAGGCCAATAGCGTAGTCAGCTCGAAAAAAGAAGTAATTTAATTATTTAACAAGTTGGCTTTTTTACTTACGTATCGTTCAAATCGTTAGTTTATAGCTTAAAAACTTAAAAAAATGTATATCTTGATGTCATAATTTATTTTTAACGTTTTTTCCTAAAAAAAACAAATTTTCTGACATTTTTCATCATCAAAATCGTTATTCAAATAAAATGAAGAAAGAGTTGAGTTTAAAGACCTCAGTTGGTCTTCTAATTGATTATTGAGAGCGTATGATAAAAAAGAATTAAATTAGATATATTTGAAAAAAAATACTCTGGGGGCTTGAGAATTGATGGCTGAACAGATTATTAGTACTTAGAATGTTTGTCTGTCTCTCACTTTATTTGTACGCCTATCGAATAGACTAATGGTAATTTAATTTGTAATCCGGTGAAACTGTTTAAGGTCTTACTAGGCCAATAGCGTAGTCAGTTCGAAAAAAGAAGTAATTTAATTATTTAACAAATTGGCTTTTTTACTTGCGTATCGTTCAAACCGTTAGTTTATAGTAAAAACTTAAAAAAATGTATATCTTGACGTCACAATTTATTTTTAACGTTTTTCCAAAAAAAACAAATTTTCTGACATTTTTCATCATCAATATACGTTATTCAAATAAAATGAATAAAGAGTTGAGTTTAAAGACCTCAGTTGGTCTTCTAATTGATTATTGAGAGCGTATGATAAAAAAGAATTAAACATTAAATACAAATAATTAGTTAGTTTTCTAAATAGGTAAATAAAAAGGGTAAAAAAAGGTAAAAATAAATTTTAACTTTATTAAAATATAGAAATTAAATTTTCGACGCCCATATCAACATGTCTCCATTCAAATGAAGCATAGTAGATGGAGAATTAATAATATTTAGTAAGTTATTCAGTAAAAAGCAAGATAAAAATTAACTTCTTAAAAGTGAAAAACCTCCATGTTAAATGAATGGGAAAAGTATCGTCATTTAGACACGATTGTACTTCATCGGATTTTTTTTTAATGATTTTTAGGCTGTGACCCAACTTTTTGAACGAAACCCGTGGTTTTTTTTTTCTCGAACTGACTACCCTGTTGACCTGGCAAGGTCTTTACAGCTTCACCGGGCTACTAAGGCGAGCGCTTAAGGCACTCAGCCGATTATATGTTTAGGTAACATGCTCAAGGGCGCACGGCACACCTCGGCTTGGGCTGTGACCTGAGAAACCCGGTCTGATCTAGCTAAACTATTCTAAACGATACCTGTGGCAAAAAGCCAACTTGGTAAATAATGGACACCCTACTACACAAGCGCTAACATAGATTTGACCTAGCTTTCGGGAATAGTACTCTTTTCTGAACGAATGATACCCTTTTCTATACCTCTGACAATGTGTATACAAAATTTTACGCCGTATGAGTTGAATAGTTAAGGCGTATAGTTTACAAGAAGTAAGGAAATAAATAAAAAAACGCAAAATACAACTATATTTTATAATATTTATTTATATATTGAATATCATCTATATATTATTAAATTATAAAATAGAGTGCAAGCGAGCAAACACGGTCTAAGAAGAGCCAACCCATCTGCCAATGAAAAGCAAACACAGGTAAACCACATTTGATGAAACCAATCTGAACTCGATTGCAAACCGTGCATAATTTAATTGAATTACGAACATCTTTGGTAAGGTAACACGACTTGTTATTGAACTTCGATTTACTTGAACAAGCATTTACTCGGGGCTTCGCTCATGTTAATGTACATTCTATTTATCGATCGGGAATAGTATTTTTTGCACAATTAAATCTTATGTCCTTTTCTATATCTATTTACTTCTTTGTTTTAATTCAAAGAAAGTTGTTTTTTCTCTAAAAAAAATTTGATATCTGTAAATTCGGTTTGCGGACGATAATTTTACGTGATAACGTCATAAGGCCGATCGCGCCTCTCTATCGCTTGTTCCGCACTCACGGTTGCACACTCGGCTTAGGCGGAACGTGACAATGAGTCATGCTTTTTCATGCGTGCAGGCGGCATTCATCGTCAAAACAAGATTACAACGATGGCTTCATTTAATATAGGATTACTAAAGGTATAAGAAACGACGATTTTTATAAATACTACGCATTCAGAGATACATAAGTGTTCTTGTCGTCGAAAACTGATGCTAGTATAGTGGTTATGTTTATCGTCTGTAAATAAAAAAATATTACTAAGATAATAAATGGCGTAGACGAAGTCACGGGTATAAGCTATGATAATATATGTAAATGCATATAACATACATTCAGAGATACATAAGTGTTCTTGTCGTCGAAACCTGATGCTAGCGGTATAGTGAATATGTTTTTCGTCTGTAAATAAAAAAAATATTACTAAGGTAATAAATGGCGTAGACGAATTCACGGGTATAAGCTATAATAATATATATAAATGCATATAACATAATAATATGTAAATCCTGGATAATCTTAGTAAATTGTATACCGATATTTGAGAAAAGCAATCAATATTGTATAGTTATTATAGTTTCAAGAGAAATATAAAGTATACATTCGGCCAACAATGTTTATATGTAAATGATTCCTCATAATATTATTCTCCATTTATATGCAGTAGGTACTATATAGTATTATCTCAGCGGTCAGAATTTTGATATTACGTATCGCTATACAGATATATAAAATTGAGTTTGTTATATTATATATATACGCAAGACTCTTGTATGAATCTCAGTATTATCGGTACCTATGCATTTAAATACGTTTCGTGGTAAGGTTTGATAGTATCTATTCAACTTGAATATTGGTCTTCAAAGAAGATCTATTTCAAAATAAATAGTGAGCGAGAATTTTCATAACGCTATGGTGTCTTATTTTGAATTTTCGGGTCGCAGATTCGACTCTTATCCTGAATGGTAATTTATATGAGTAATATGATTGCTACTTGTTTATACTAATGTAGATCGTCTATGATGGGTAACTGGGTGATGAATACTACACAGGGCCGTAGCTAGGGGGAGGCAATGTGAGACAATGCCGTACCTTGAAATCACAATGTATTTTAAAAACACCAAAAACGAAGATAAATTATTGTAATTTAATAGTTTCTTCATAGTTTGAGATCTAAAAAAATATAGCGATAAGTATCTTTTTTATTTTTTTTTAACGTGGGGAAATCCCTTATGGGTACGCCACCCTCCCGGGGAGAGGGTAAGTTATGTCCGACTCTCACGGACTAAAACCCCGCGGTGTACGTCTTCCGCTATAGTTGGAGCGGCACGAGATCTCTATAGACTTCATCGTGCCGCCCCAGCGGTTGGCCCAGCAGCAAAAGGGTCGCCGCCGGGTCCCGTCTTGTTAGGAGACAGCCGTGTACACACCGGCCATCTCCTCCTTCCGCCGGACCTGTGCAATGGGAAGGTGGGCCCCCCGACCCATCTTCCCTGGTCCGGTTACAGTGGGAGCAGGCGATAGCGATAAGTATCTATTCTCTTCTATCTTTCCGAACATACCACAGTTTGTGCCATACGAGGGCATATCAATTATGATATTTTTTTACTTCCGCCCTACCTATAACCAATGCTGCCCTACCTAAAATTCGACTCTAGTTACTCCCTGATACTACAACTCGCTTTTATGTGCCATAGCACTGTTGCCCTACCTATAACCAATGCTGCCCTACCTAAAATTCGACTCTAGTTACTGCCCTGATACTACAACTTGCTTTTACGTGCCATAGCAGCCCATCAATTTTATAGATATGTCAAATTCGTAAGAATATTAACATAACGACTTAACTGTTGAAAATCAAAATATCCTTTATTCAATTTAGGCCCTGAGAAGGCGCTTATGAACGTCAAAGCTACTACTGGTTCGGAAAACAGCCCAGTCATCGAGAATAATATAGTATATTATAGTAAGTATTAAAACACGTGCAGAACCGAAGGAAATTCTAGTATTTATGTGTTATAGAAAAAAAGAAAGGAAAAAAGTTTTTATTGTTGGAAAATATTATGTCTAACAACATCACCCTCATTGATCATTGTAGTATATTATAGTAAGTATTAAAACACGTGCAGAACCGAAGGAAATTCTAGTATTTATGTGTTATAAAAAAAAAGAAAGGAAAAAAGTTTTTATTGTTGGAAAATATTATGTCCAACAACAAACAGCACCCTCATTTTGTTACATGCTGCAGTACAACTGAGTGGTATAACAGTGCTGATGTTCAAGGGTAGGGCCATAGCAATGTATGGAAGTGTAGTCGGTGGCTTAGCAAAAACATTATAAAACTCATAAAGTATAAAACAATAAATAATAAAAACATCATATTAAATACAGACTTACAAGTTTTATAGACAAATAATTGAAGAAAAATCTACTGATACTAATAAATTAAATAGCAGACCGGCCGGTTATTCTTCGTATAGCTACGTCTCATATCTCACTTTAACTGAACAAGAGTAATACGAGCTTTAATTTTAACTAGTTTCACATAAGAATAATGTATGAGACCATTTGCTCCTAGCTCATACGTTAGCCGAGATATCTGCAGTGGCTACGATAACCATAAATCGCCAGTCCGGTGGAGACGATCTAGCCGAGCGGGTATAGAGTCCACGATTTTTGCATGTAACCATGCATCACCGACTTGAAAGGAATAACTCCCGATATCGAATTCATAATGCATCGAATCCAATTCAAATCAAATTATCTACACGCAAAGACAATATTTCACAATAGGCCTAACAATAATTCGTTGTAACCAGAGTGCACATTTCCATGCAAATGAATTTTGTAGCGTTATCGGGGTACATATCTTTAATAACCATAAATCTTCAAATCGTGGTGCCGGCCAATTATTTATCGCGTAGAAAAAAGCATAATTCCATTTCCCGATGCGGAATCGTCTGATTTTTACGGAATTACTGAATATTTGAATTGCTTAATGATACCACAGCGTGTATTTATACGATATTATCTTCTGACCGCGACTTCGTCCGAGTGGAATAATTGCTTTGGTCTTTCACTAACTTTAACTCGTGACTTCGTTCACGTAGAAGGTGAAAGTATTTTTAAATAATACGTACGTTAACCCCGATTTTGAAAATTTCCTCATTGGTTTATTATCCACTCCTATTGGTGTTAGCGTGATGATATATTAATAATCCCTCTATAAATCAAGAAATGTAACACTGAAATAATTTTCAAATCGTACCAGTACTTCCTAAGATTAGGGCGTTATATTATATCAATTGTTTTGTTACCTGTACCTCAAAGGGATTACACAGCGTTTTCGACGAAAGCTACCAGGCGGCTTGACTTTTTCCGACACATCTAACATTTATTGTTATATTTCAACAAATTTTACAAATCATACACTTAAACCTTCCTCGTGAATCACTCTATCTATTAAAGAAGACCACATGAAAATCCGCTCAGTAGTTTTTGAGTTTATCGCGAACAGACAGACGCGGCGGAGGACTTTGTTTTATATATGTAGTGATATTTTATTTACTGAAATAAATGAAGATCAAAGGGTTACAATTTTTAAATAGTAGCAAAACGTTTATTAACAAAAAACACCAATTCATTATTTTAAGCGACTATTTAGCTACTAGAAGGTTAAGGTTTTTTCTTACTTATGATCGTATTAGTTTGTAAAGGTGTTCGGAAATATGTATACATAAAAAATAATTATAAATATATATTAACTTCTCTAAACAAGGATCGGGATAGATTACAACATTAACTCCCCTTACAAGTTCTCTTGAAATCGTATCTATCTCCAACTAATGGAGTGCCATTCCATGCAATTGTATTATCTCTCAATGCAATAGGTCCACTGGTGCATATAATTAAAGTAGACGGAGTTCTCTTCTTTACACATTTTTGTATAAACAGTTTACATCAAAGACAAATAAATACTTTAATTACTAGTTTAATATCTATGTTAACATGAAAGTAATAAAATTTTTCACCAGACCGATATATCTTGGTGATTTGGCTCATCAATGGTACAAGGTTTGCAACTGATGGATTACATATTTGAATGCTGATTATAGTATACAGAGCCATCATTAATATGCTACCGATACACTAATATACGATCGCACCACGTCACATCCAGCACATGCCTCATTTGTAATAGCTTCATAGCACAATGAGTGGACAATGGCATCCGCGCGTGTTGCCGTCAATGGACACGTTGTTCTCGAAGTGAATTGTTGAGCTTCCTATACACCATTGACGATAAATCGTCCACAAACAATAGCATAGTAGGCGCCCGCCTAAAAGATAGAGTACAATAACCACACGCCACCCCAAACGACGTAATATGATGTTGCCGCAACATATTTGGATTTCTAAGCTCAATTTCTTATATTAAATGATAGCTTCATTTTTTTCTATCAAAAATATATTCTTTAATAGATAAACCCTGTTATAAATGTATAATATCTGTACTAGACTGGATAATTTACTGTATTCTGCGTTTTTTTAGTAGTACGGCACAATGACCGCGTTGTACAATCGAAAAATTATGTTGACCAATAAGAGAATAACAACGATCCATCGTTGGTCGTGGTCGGTCGTGGTTGGTCGCCATGTTTATTTACAAGCCTCTTAGCTGCTGGTTATATAAATTGTGACAAATTAAAAGAGAATCATTGTGAAAAAATTATGACCAAGATGGTGACGACCCAGTCAAGTATGATACCTACCATTCAGCTTCACACTGCCTATATACCGATTGATCCTGTATACTATACGTTCTAAACACCTACACAAAATATCTTTCGTGCTGGCCACAAAGCCTAGAGAATCCGTAAAAGCTCATAAGGTCAACATTGTGTAATCAATTCGAAAACAAAAGAGTGTTACATACCTAAACATGTCACCAAACCGACTTAAATATGAAACCAAACGGGGAAGAATCAAACTTTTTATATATATTATAGTACTAAGGAAGGAATTTCTTGAAGCATATAAACAATCTTAAGTATCATCGCCAGATACTAACTACGGAGTGAAAGAAACAGAAGGAATCGGAAAAGAAATTGCTTAGGACTACTATTAACTTAGTTGCCACAAGCGATAGGGAAAAGATAAGTAAGATAAAGTTGTTGATGCTGGAAGAAGAAAATAGCGAAAACTCAAAGGCTATTGGCCTCACTCAAAGGCCGGAGAAACAAATGCCCCAAAAATGTCTCTGCCTACCCCACGATAGAGGTGGTCTGACGAGGGGTGACACTTGCTCACCCCACAATAATAAAAAAAAACGCCACCATGATGAATGTATCTGGCGATTGGCGATCGCTATCTAGTCAGACTCCATTATACTGACCTAATTTATTGTGTAGAATACGCAATACGAATTGATGTCAATCGTATTGGCCATAACCAATGTGTAGTGGCGTGGTGTAGTGTCTCCTTATTGTATGTCTAGCTTAACGCTGAACCATTGGACATGAATAAATCAATCGGTTTACTAACGCGAACCATACCGTATGGACAAGCGGGCAGTACGTTAAAATAATGCTCGACGTATTGGAAAAGAAAATGTAGGCTCCAATGCACTACACGGGTACCTTATACATATATTTTTCCTACTGTAAAAATTGTGAGCCGTCGCGGGACGCCTGATATGTAATTACACAGGTAATATGCATAAAAGTATAGTCTACGTCAGGAAATACATATGGTTGGTATATTCAAAAATTACATTAAGAATTTTTTCAAGAGGAAAAAGACTGTTTATGTAATAAACATTTACATTAATTAAATACAAAAATTAGAAATTGACAATCATATATCGTGGCAATGGACGCCGTGGCGACGTGACGCCACGCCAGTCGGTCTGACCCTTTTTTATTTTACGTGGGGATACACCACCCTCCCGGGGGAGAGGGTGGGTTATGTCCGTCTCGCACGGACTAAAACCCCACGGTGTACGTCTACCGCTTAGTTGGGGCGGCACGAGATCTCTATAGACTTCATCGTGCCGCCCCAGCGGTTGGCCCAGCAGCAATATTGTTGCCGCCGGACCTCGTCCTGTTAGGAGACAGCCGGGTACACACCGGCCGCCTCCTTCGTCCGCCGGACCTGCGCAATAGGAAGATGGGCCCCCCGACCCATCTTCTCTAGGTCCAACTACGGTGGGAGGAGGCGGTCAAACGACTTACTCGCAGAAGGAGGCCATTGCATTCCAGTTATCCTCACTACCGAGCATGGCCGCAACCACGCTCGGCAGTGAGAGGTCTTGCCCTACCGCCGCAGCCAGAGTGCGACGTTGCTCCTCCCACGCAGCACTCAGACAGAGTGTGCTGCGCGGTGTCCGGGTCAATGCCGCACTGATGGCATACGGCGGTCGGCTCCCTGCGTGCTATCCGGTGCAGGTACCAACCGAAGCAACCATGCCCAGTCAGGACCTGCACCAGACGGAACGTCAGAGAGCCCCATCCTCTATTGCACCAATCTGGCAGGACTGGGCGGACGGCGTCGATCGTGTATCGACCATACCGCGCGTCCGCCAGGTCCCGCCTCCACCTTTCTCCCACTTCGTCCCTGGCTTCTCTCCTCCTTTCCTCTATGATGAATCACATGACCATGGTGAGATCCAAGTCCATTATCACTGTCGAGACCATGATGGGCTTCGTGACCACGTTGACTGTCAAAACTATGG
The DNA here is from genome assembly GCA_015888305.1 of Antheraea pernyi. Lineage (NCBI taxonomy): Eukaryota > Metazoa > Arthropoda > Insecta > Lepidoptera > Saturniidae > Antheraea > Antheraea pernyi. Next base: position 21,037 of record MU161287.1, on the reverse strand, counting down.
TGAATTTCTTGGCTGTGATCTGCTTCTTCTCCGTGATGACTTTGATGACCATGTTGTATTTCGATACCATGATGAATCACATGACCATGGTGAATTTCTTGGCTGTGATCTGCTTCTTCTCCGTGATGACTTTGATGACCATGTTGTATTTCGATACCATGATGACTCACATGACCATGGTGAGATCCAAGTCCATTATCACTGTCGAGACCACGATGGGCTTCGTGACCACGTTGACTGTCAAAACTATGGTGAATTTCTTGGCTGTGATCTGCTTCTTCTCCGTGATGACTTTGATGACCATGTTGTATTTCGATACCATGATGAATCACATGACCATGGTGAGATCCAAGTCCATTATCACTGTCGAGACCACGATGGGCTTCGTGACCACGTTGACTATCGAAACTATGGTGATTCTCATGACTGTCATCGGCTTCGTCTTGACTATGAGTTTGAAGACCATGTTGAATTTCGATACCATGATGAATCACGTGACCATGGTGAGCTTCAAGTCCATAATCACTCTCGTGACCACGATGGGCTTCATGACCATGTTGACTATCGAAGCTATGGTGAATTTCTTGGCTGTGATCTGCTTCTTCTCCGTGATGACTTTGATGACCATGTTGTATTTCGATACCATGATGAATCACATGACCATGGTGAGATCCAAGTCCATTATCACTGTCGAGACCATGATGGGCTTCGTGACCACGTTGACTATCGAAACTATGGTGATTCTCATGACTGTCATCGGCTTCGTCTTGACTATGAGTTTGAAGACCATGTTGAATTTCGATACCATGATGAATCACGTGACCATGGTGAGCTTCAAGTCCATAATCACTCTCGTGACCACGATGGGCTTCATGACCATGTTGACTATCGAAGCTATGGTGAATTTCTTGGCTGTGATCTGCTTCTTCTCCGTGATGACTTTGATGACCATGTTGTATTTCGATACCATGATGAATCACATGACCATGGTGAGATCCAAGTCCATTATCACTGTCGAGACCATGATGGGCTTCGTGACCACGTTGACTATCGAAACTATGGTGATTCTCATGACTGTCATCGGCTTCGTCTTGACTATGAGTTTGAAGACCATGTTGAATTTCGATACCATGATGAATCACGTGACCATGGTGAGCTTCAAGTCCATAATCACTCTCGTGACCACGATGGGCTTCATGACCATGTTGACTATCGAAGCTATGGTGAATTTCTTGGCTGTGATCTGCTTCTTCTCCGTGATGACTTTGATGACCATGTTGTATTTCGATACCATGATGAATCACATGACCATGGTGAGATCCAAGTCCATTATCACTGTCGAGACCATGATGGGCTTCGTGACCACGTTGACTATCGAAACTATGGTGATTCTCATGACTGTCATCGGCTTCGTCTTGACTATGAGTTTGAAGACCATGTTGAATTTCGATACCATGATGAATCACGTGACCATGGTGAGCTTCAAGTCCATAATCACTCTCGTGACCACGATGGGCTTCATGACCATGTTGACTATCGAAGCTATGGTGAATTTCTTGGCTGTGATCTGCTTCTTCTCCGTGATGACTTTGATGACCATGTTGTATTTCGATACCATGATGAATCACATGACCATGGTGAGATCCAAGTCCATTATCACTGTCGAGACCATGATGGGCTTCGTGACCACGTTGACTATCGAAACTATGGTGATTCTCATGACTGTCATCGGCTTCGTCTTGACTATGAGTTTGAAGACCATGTTGAATTTCGATACCATGATGAATCACGTGACCATGGTGAGCTTCAAGTCCATAATCACTCTCGTGACCACGATGGGCTTCATGACCATGTTGACTATCGAAGCTATGGTGAATTTCTTGGCTGTGATCTGCTTCTTCTCCGTGATGACTTTGATGACCATGTTGTATTTCGATACCATGATGAATCACATGACCATGGTGAGATCCAAGTCCATTATCACTGTCGAGACCATGATGGGCTTCGTGACCACGTTGACTATCGAAACTATGGTGATTCTCATGACTGTCATCGGCTTCGTCTTGACTATGAGTTTGAAGACCATGTTGAATTTCGATACCATGATGAATCACGTGACCATGGTGAGCTTCAAGTCCATAATCACTCTCGTGACCACGATGGGCTTCATGACCATGTTGACTATCGAAGCTATGGTGAATTTCTACTAGGTGCCGTCACGGCAATCCATTGATTTCCAGCCATCGCGGCTACACTACAACGCTCGCGCGCGCAGCTGTTCAAAAATAAATAACTCATATAAGATAGAGTAAATCGCGTATTTACGTCTATCTTCCCCTAAAACAACCGTTAAATAATAATAATTTTTGTTATGTCTATTTTTAGATTTCGGTAAGTAATTTCCGTCGCCGATAAGTAAATTTAAATTCGATCTTATTAAATGCGTGTTGCGCCCGCGCTTTTGTAATCGATCCTTTATAGCTCCCGCACACATAGCGGTTCTCAGTGATATCTCGAGCCTAGGTCGTCCCCGCGCGGAGCCCTCGTGATATTATTATCGCGATACAGTGACTCACCTACATCACTTGAACATACATATGAGATCATCTCTCTCACACACGTGCACATATATACACATGGTGGGAGGGTTTTGTTTTTTTTTTCCCTCATCGAACTGAATCGAATAGTTTTAGTTCGTTTCAATCCGATATACACGTATTCATTTGTGAATCATGCAATTTCGATTGTATGGTTCACAAATGTATATATGTATGAATAGCTTAGAATAGTTAGCTAGGACAGACGCGTCTTTTTCCAGGTAACAGCCCAAGCCGAGGTGTGCGTGCACCCTTGTGTATGTTACCTAAAACCCAAATCGGTTGCGTGCCTTAAGCGCCAACCTTAGTAGTCCGGTGAAGCTGTGAAGACCCTGCCGGGCCAATAGCGTAGTCAGTTCGAAAAAAAAAAAAAAAAGCCGACGACCTAGCGCCCTTTTTTAAATGCCGCCAAACACCACCGTGCTATGGTTTGTCACGTGTTTTTGATGTGAACCATCTAAAGGCGCGAGTAAACCTGATTGTTGGCTTGGCGCGATGTGGCGAAGCAAACCATAAACTTTGCACTATTAACAAAATACTTAAAATCATTTGCAACCCTCTCTGTATAAACATAAGATTCACATTGTTTTGTCGGCCACTCCTTATACTCTAGTGTTACGCGGGACTCGCCGACGACCTAGCGCCCTTTTTTAAATGCCGCCAAACACACTGCTCCTGTGCCTATTTGAATTAAAAAAATAATAATATGTCCAATGCTTTATCTTTTCATTATTTCATAGCTGATTCCTGTCGTAATCTGTTCTTTTAGGTATATAACTTATACAAAACAATTTCTATGTTTCACATCTGCCAGGCGTGCCGTGACGGCTTAATTTTTTCCTCACAGAAAACTGCGGCTCATTGTGGGATTCGAAACAACATCCATCGAGGCAAAGTCCGAACACGTCACTATTAAACCATAACTATAGTTTACCTTTATGAGGTATATTAAAACAATGGACAACGAAATTTTATTTCTATATAGTATAAAATAAATACGTTAGGTAAAAGATTAAGATTGAATATTCCACTTTATACGATTCAATTAATTAATTATCTTAGGAAAATAATAACTCAAAATAGTGCATGTTTTACACTCAAAACTTTGACATCTTTACTGCATGAAATAGAAGTTGGACACTCCAACGTTCTGTTTTCGAAAATGTTTGCCTGTGTCTGATAGAAGCTTCGAGAAATTTTAATCGATAAGGAACGTCCGACACAACTCAAGCTTCTAATACAATATGATTATGAGAATTTTTATAAATATTAACAGCTTTGATATTTCTCTCGGACACATATCACGCTTTTTTTCGAAAGGTTTTATTTATTTATTCTGGATCAACAACATGATAGTGAATTTGTTATATTATAACAATAACATTTTTGATAATAAAATTCCACCATAATTATAGATATAACATTAAAATTTAAAAATAAATATAACACACATAAATATGATACACCTTAAATGATAAACTAAAAATAGAGGTTTAAATGAATGTAAATAATAATAAGAGAGACTAAAAGTAACAATATAATGATTCAAGAATAACATCTAAAATATAAATAATATACTAAAACTATAATAAATAAATAACGTTATATATTTTAAACCTTATTATATAAGTTCAATCTTCTTAGCGTTAATTAATAATATTTGATTTAGTTTAATTACACTATACATAAAACGTAATCCTTAGGTTTAAAGAAATGTTCTAAAATAGCTATTTAGATTTTAGTATAGTGTAAGTTTTGTCTCTATAGAGATAATTAATAAATACCAAACTAATAAAAAATATTACGTTAAGACGTTGTTACATGACCTATTTTAAATAATTTGAATTAATACTTTTATATGAAGTGAAAATAACTATATGGTTTTAAAAATTATTACTTTTAATACAACAACTTCGACATTTGTTTCCATATCACTATGCTCTTAGACCCTGTGGAAATAATATAAAAGTAATATTACGACAGAAGGCTGAAAACTTATTAAGGCTCGGAACACATTAAAAGCGAAAATCACCAATCGTACCGATGCAAAAATAAACCAAATTACTGGTAACTTTCGCCAACTGTCGTCAAAATTCTCGACAAACTCGTTGAGCTCAATAGCCGTCTTTTAATAATTATTAAAATAAAACATTTTACAGCATTCTCCTGCTTGACTTACGATAATGCTTATAGTTCAAATATAAATTATATCTAATAGCTATAAGTATTAAAATAATTCGACTTTAAGTATTTGATTTACCATAGCTGTACGGTATTACCGTATGCATTCATATAATTTTTTGTTGTTATACCTATATACGAGGTCTTAATAAATACGATGCCAGTGTTCTCAGTTCCATTGGATTTAAGTATCATATCATGTAATAAGTCATTTCCTTTAGTCAAAAAGTATTTAAAATTATCAAGATTTATTATCTATCGAAATTCCGTAAACCAAAGTACGGTAAGATATATCTTTGTAGCTGTTAGTGTAGAACTTAAATTTTAATATTCGCTAAAATATAGGTTTAAGTATATAATTATTATTCCTCTAACAATTTTTTAAGTTTCTTTTTTTATATATATTATAGAAGGCAAACGAACAGGTAAGTAACCTGATATTAAGTATTTTATTTAGGGATACTCAAATAAGGCTAACAGAAAGGTCGGGAAGTGAACGAGGGTCAATATTTGATTCTCGTCAGGCAAAATTGTGGGTGAGCGTACTTGACACCGACTTAGTGGAGTACAAACAGATACACACCTCTTATCCATCTAACACGTGTTTGTACACATTGTCTTGCATATTTTGAAAAGTTTATAGCCCTGACTCAATTTCAAGAACAAGACTCACTCGATAATTTTTTTTTTCAAACCAATAAAATAACTTAAGAATGAAGTTGGAAATAAAATATATATTAACCATAAAATTAGCAAGATATCTTCATTTAATATAGTGTTATTAAAGTTTATCAGAAATCTCGATTGGGATATCATTATCATTATAGTGGTAGAGCCACGCTGAAGTTATTATTGGTTTCAGCATGAATGGGTCGGCTCGCCTGGGGTAGTACCACCCTCTCATAGAAAACTGACGTGAAGTAACAGTGCTTGCATTGTTGCGTTTCGTTCGGTCAGTGAGAGCGCCGGAGACCCACCTCCCCTCCCCTCTCCTCTCTCCTCTCCCTTTCCCTCCCCTAACACTTCCCTTCAAAAGATGGCAACGCACTTGCGACTCCTCTGGTGTTGTTAGTGTTCGTTTGCCACCTATGACATTTGAGTTAATAAATAATATTCAAACGCTAAACCAGTGTGTCGTCACTGCTGATGCCAGACTACACCCCTGGTTGCTAGATAAATGCTAGTTTGAACCATACAATCGAACTAGCATAATGTCAAGTAGTGATGTTGTTCATACCTACCACGTTTTATCGAACTGTCAATTATTAGGTGGCTATCGAATTGGTATAGGAAATGTAACTGTGAATTAGCTAAATAGATGCAGCTGTTTTGAAGTGATGCGCGTAGATGCATTCGATAATTGTTTTTTATTTACATAGACAATAAAAAACGTGTACAGAGCCGCGGACAAAGCTAGTTTGTTTGTATAAATCGTTTACAAAACACATGCTCACAGTTGACCTCTTTTCTCAGTTGACCTATGATACTTATTAAGTTTATATTCTCTAGAAGATACTGTGGTTTTTGATGTTGCAGCATTAGCAGCGTGTGATATTTGATTAAATTAATTACATATTTATTTATTTCAATTAGTCTTTGATCATCGTGCATTTGTGGTACCGATGTATGATGCAATATTGAGAATGGATTTGAAATTAAATGTAGAGCTAAAATTAGTGATCTTTTATTTAGAACGATTGATTTAAAATGTAATCTTTATATACGTATATATAATTATTCTGTTCGTGTATATGTGACTGAACTCCTCTTATACGGTTGGACAGATTTTGATTACATTTTTTGTGTGTTCAGGTGGATTTAAGAATGCTTTAGATTCAAAATTGGAACCAGTAGATGGCGTTGCGGTGAAATTGTAGTTTTTTTTGTGCTGGTGGACACATTTTCAACTAGAGGGTGATAGCTAGCCAGACGGACTTACAAAATACCCTACTACCGTGTTATATCCATCATAATATACTTCTTCATAGAAAGTTTTGTCTCCTTCGCAAGTATTCAAACCTTTTTTTTTAACGAGGGGAAAATCCTACATATTGTATACACCTCACACCGCCGGGGGACAGCGTGAGGGTGATGTCGGACTCCTACCGACTAAAAACCCCTCGGCCGCGTAGCGCGAATGTGGGCCAGGATGTGCGGTGACGACTAGCAAACTCCACTGCTCTGGCCACGCGCTTGGGTCTCCCGTGGATGGTTGAAACGGGGACCCACCTCTCAGGAAGTGTTCTTCCTATGCTACTCGCTTGGAGCGGCTGCAAAATGCCGTGGTTTATCCGCACGGGCCTTCATCTACCGGTGACGGACGCCCCCGCGTCCGAAAAAATGACCACCGTGTTTCGAACCATCGGCTCCGTCGAAACATATAAAGTCCAGTACGTTACAACTGAGCTACGCCTACATAAGTATTCAAACCTACATCGACCAATGCGGAATTCGAACTCACTAAGCACTGAACCATCATCATTCTTTTATGTTGTTGGAATAATTAATAAAATAATTCGTCAGTCTGTAAGATACCCACTGCAGGGCTATAGGCCTCTTCCCGAAAAAAGGTAACGGCATAATAACCACGCCAGTTCTATGTTTTTCCACGTACAGTAGTACAACAAGAGCATATCTCAGGTTTAGGTTTACTTGCAACGTTTTCCTTTAATTTATCCAATTTAAATTAGTGCATAAGGTGCTAGAGCCACGCTGTAGCGATTACTAGTTTCAGCATGAATGGGTCGGCTCGCCCGGGATAGTACTAACCTCTCACAGAACACCGACGTGAAGAAACAGTGCTTGCATTGTTTTCGGTCAGTGAGAGCGCCGGAGGCCCACGTCTTTTCGCCCTTTCCCGTCCCCTTTCTCTTTACCCTACCCGTCTCCAATACACAGGCTGGCAACGCACTTGCAACTCCCCTGGTGTTGCTAGTGTCTATGGGCGGTGGTGATCACTTAACATCAGCTAACCCAGCAGTTCGTTTGCCTGCTTTTGAAATAAATTCGTTGGTACATGCCGGGGTTCGAACTTGCGGACATCGGAATAACATTCCACCGGTCAAACCCCTAGACCACCACCACAAATAGTTAAATGAATTACATTAACTCACTAAATATTTAATAGGTATCCATATTAACTTATACACAATTATATGCCAACAATTTTACGATAATTACAAAGTAAATACAAGATACAAGGTTGCTTCGACTTCGGTATCTTTTTTTTTATGTCATAGGTGGCAAACGAACAGGTGGGTCACCTGATGTTAAGTGATCACCACCGTCCATGGACACCAACAACACCAGAGGAGTCGCAGGTGCGTTGCCACCCTTTGGGGGGAAGGGTTAGGGAGAGGGAGAGGAGAGAGAAGAGGGGGAGGGAAGGTGGCCCTCCGGCGCTCTGACTGACCGAACGAAACGCAACAATGCAAGCACTATTACTTCACGTCGGTTTTCTATGAGAGGGTGGTAGTACCCCGGGCGAGCCAACCCATTCATGCTGAAACCAGTAATAGTTTCAGCGTGGCTCTACCACCATTAAACTCTACTCTGCTTAACTCTGCTCTCCCAATACATTATTGATAATTTAATGTATATCCGTAAAAACTTTGAAAAACTACATTTTGTAAAAGACCGGTATGATCTAAATACTAGAAACTGTAATAAACTGGTCGTTCCACGTTTCAGACTTAGAAAACCAGTAATCGTTTTTTGGGTAATGGTGAGTGAACGAAGGTGATGTCTGAAATTGACTCCTCTCTGTACATCCACTAAAAACAATTGTAATTTATAACGTATGGGAAATATATATGATAAAAAGATGTATCGGATCGTGATTCTCGCCGGTTCTTCTCGATGACTGGGTTGTTTTCTGAACCGGTGGAAGTGTTGACGTTCATAAGCGTCTTATTAGGGCCTAAACTGAATAAAGTATTTTTGATTTGACCGTTACAGTCGTTATAATATTGAAAACAATTCAGTATATTGTATTCAAATATAATCACTTTTAAACAGAGAACGAATAGTATATTTAATAAGCAACATATCTTGCCTAAAACGATAAAATGTTATATCAAATATCCGCACTATTCATATTCCAGTTTTTATGGGGGACGGACGTATCTTGTTTTGTCGTGGGTTTTATGCGATCTTTATGTGACGTCGTCACAGGAACACTGACCCGACAAATTCATATTGTAACGTCTATTTATGTAATTTATCTTGTAAGTTTTCTTTGTTTTTTCATAACTTAAGTATACCGTCCAAAGAAAGAGGGTTGCATCTCCCACTTTTGGAATATAATTTTTCTACGCAAGTGCGCATAACGTAGATAATAGTTTTAAATGTGAGTATAGTATATATTATATCTTTATATATACATTTCTTCTGTACGTGTGTATATCACTGAACTTTTCCTAAATGGCTGGACCGATTTTGATGAAATTTTGTGTGCGTGTTCCAGTGGATCCGAGAATGGCTTAGATTGGATTGGACCTGGAAGGTGGCGCTGCGGTTGAATTTTAGATTTTTTTTTAATTATCACAGCAGGACAACGTCCGCCCGACCCGCTAGTAATATATATATATATTATTATGTATAATTCTGTAAAAATACATAACATGAAGAGATAAACCAGACCGACTTTCTTGCCGGTTTTTCTCGATGACGGGGTTGTTTTTCGAACTGGTGGTAACTCTGACGTTCATAAGCGCCTTCTCAAGGCGCTCAGGGCCCAAATTGAATAAAGTATTTTTTTTATTCTGTTTCTAGTAAGTTCCGTTTAGTAATGGTGCGAGGGATATTCATTTAATATATGAGATATTATTATCAGTGGTACTACAAAATAATCCCAAGGAGGGTTGATGTCAGGCAGGCGGCCGATCGTAAAAATTAAGCCAAATCATATACCACAACATGACGAACATGTTGTACCGACCCTACTTATGTGGGATAAGGGTAAGAAGAAGATGAGATATCATTACCTTTGTCCTATTACGTATTAATAGCTAAAATTATGCCTTGTGCAGCTATATTCAGAGCGATCAAAAAGTTTGACTCTAACTAAAAATTCTCTATGTTTTTCGCAGGATTTGCATTTTTTTATAATATGCAATAAAAGAAATAAAATAGCATTCAATTATCACATAACATTTAATTCATAAACAACAAACAGAAACACACAAATCATCACAATTTCACTAGTCAACAGTATAAAGATTACTTTCTTTAAATTTCATAATATTATTTTAGGTACGTCTTTGGCAAGTCGAATCTAATGAAACACATACCGACTCAAGTAAGATCTCACAGGAGTAAATTTGAATTTAAATAACTATTTATAAGTAGGTATAGAGTTATAGAAATGTATCTATATTAATAAATAAATATTGATTATGAGTACACATGAAGCTATTTTTAAATCATATTACAATTAAATGTCCTTACCACTTCCACGTAGACTTTCTAATTACATTGTTATAGTTTTAAAATAAATAAATGCAATATCATATATTGCATTATCATAGCTAACAGATTCATTTTATTTTTAATTCTATGTAAATCGCGCTAAAAGCAAAATAACAGATAACAAGTTGTTAGCATAATTGGAACAAAGCTTTACGCTTAAATCAAATAATAAATGTATGAATAATATTTATCTACTTAGTATAATTATAGCATTATATGCATTGATATATAAAAACCGAAGATGCACTGTTAACGTCCAAAACCGTCCGCAATAAGTGCGCGTAAAATTGAGAATTCACTAATTTCAAAGTCTCTCGTCACTCGCGCGTTTGGGCTTGTTATACACTGTTTTGTAAAGGTAACTTTAAACAATTCGCATAAGGTTGAATTTGCAAAAACATTAGTGCGTCTGAACGTTATTTTTATTCGAGACTGTGCATCTTGGGTTTTTATATATCAATGATTATATGAGACAACTTTACAGGGAGTTTTTGGCGGAATCTTGGTCTGTCATGTAGTGGATTTTATTTTTTATTCATAATCTTGTGTTACTTGACTCTATATTGTGTAAAATTGGTGGTGTTTTATGTAATATAGTTTGTTTATTATGCATAAGTGGAGTGAATAGAAAATAATACCACGGACCATGAATTCTGAGATGCCACAGAAACTCCATGGAAAGTTCTAACAAGGGAGCCACCATCTTGTTAGAATATTGAATTAATTACTCGACAATGGAAATTAACAAACTCTCTGGAACATAAAACAAAACATTGACACTGGCAAATGCTTCTGCGGAGCCAAAACAAGGAGAAGAAGAAGAAGACAACTTTACACAAGACAGGGGTAATCGATTTCAGATATGAAAAGCTAAGTTCTTACTTAAGAATATATGTCAATATATATTAAGTAAGTGTCGAATAACAATTTCAGCCTTTTACTTAACCTACAGTCAACTCGGAGTTATAACACTTTTTGTACAAACAAACATACACGATCTCCATAACTCATTCAAAACTAGTAGATAATTCTCGTTCATACGTTACTAATGCATTGCTCTAGCCTCTAAATTAAATAAAATTACGACTAACGTAAATCTAAATGATCTGAGAATATGTTGCTCAAAAATGTTAGCTAAATGATATGTCCCTTCTTGAGCGTTATGGTAACAGATTCACAAAAAAAAACAACTTATCTTGAAATTACACTTACAAATAAAATGTCATCCTATAAACGTATGATATACACTATCATTGCACTGCCTGGTACAATAATCCTAGTTATCAATTAAATAATCTTTTTTTAACTCAAAATATACAAAAAAATAATATAGCATTAATGTAACTCATAAATACTGTTAAAATTTTTAATGTCGTTTACGACAAAAAAAAACGAAACGTAGAGAAATAAAAAACAACTCTATTTTTTTTGGTATAAAATGGCTTATCTCTCAGTGGAATGGTTCTGATATATTCGTATTAGGTATATATAATTCACATTCATTTGGACAATCTTTGGCACTAAAATCTTATATCTAAAAGTCTTCCGTAGAACCAAAGATAGTAAGTATATTTTTTTATATTAATTACGCCTCTTATATACTAATTCTTAAGTCACGGATTACGAGAGAGTTCGACGGGGCACGTTACAATTGTCAGAAGAGGTCTATTGGCGCTATTGTTTTGTAGGCACGAACTTTATGAATACACAATAGCACCTGATGCACCCTGGACATTCGATAACTTCCGTTGGATGACCGTCGAGACGGCAAAAAACTGAGTTCGACTAGCAAACTCATCAACACTAACACTGATTGCTCCTTGTCTATATTTACACACATCAACTGTTACAGCTCTTGAACTAGAATTTTGCAACATTAACGGTCATACAAAATCGTTCACTTCATTTAGTAATGGATTGTTAGCCTTTTCGACACATTTTCTGATAGCGTCTAGAATTATCACGATTCGTCGGTCGAGAGCTGCTAGGTGCGGTTCCCACAGTATAGGTGATACAGGGTCAGCATTCATTGACTCGCGTATATACTTCGACAGTGGGGTGCCGGTGTGAAATCTAGAAACAATGAATACGATTACAGTTCAGTGTCATTTATTTTTCTATTATAGTTTTCATATTTTATAATGGTTTATCATTACATAGTATAAAACAAAGTCCCCTACCGCGTCCATCTGTCTGTCTGTTCGCGATAAACTCGAAAACCACTGACCGGTTTTTCATGCGGGTTTCACCAGTGGATAAAGTTATTCATGAGGAATGGTATATAATTTGTCAAGGATTTTTTTTATAATCCGGGCGGGACAACGTCTGCCGGGCCCGCTAGTTATATCTAATATTATATTACTATTACTGAGAAAACTCTGAAACCACGTATCCCGAAAAAAAAAAACAGAAAATACAGTCCTCGGAAATAGTCTAAAGTTGGCTAATTTTCTGTTACATAAAAATGGCAATATAAAAAGCAAACCATGATCTTGAAGAACTTCGTTTTTAACCAGAACGTAAAATTGTAAGGCTAAAAGAGCCTACCAGACGTCGTAACTATATAATAGTAATCATAAATACAGTGGTACAAGAAAATAATCCCAAGAAGGGCTGATGTCAGGCAGGCGGCCGATCGTAAAAATTAAGCCAAATCATATACCACAACATGACGAACATGTTGCGCCGATACTACTTATGTGGGATAAGGGTAAGAAGAAGAAGTACATTGTCTTAGGTTCGAATAGACCAGACACCTCGGTGAAGGATAACAACGTGGTGAAACCATACTTAGTAGTAGGGGCTTTTTCTAAGCACTCCTGGTTAACTACAACCTTCAGTGGAAAACCTGTCGTCTAATAACTATAAATATGTTCCGTTAATTACATTTGAGAGTCAGTCTCTCTCGGTTTAGCGTGTTAACCATCTTAGAGAACATTGTTATTTAACACCAGATGAAGACTGTGGTCATAGGCTAGAAACTATAAAGCATATTAAAAAACGAACAAACAAATAAACGTTAATATAATCTATACTAATATTATAAAGTTTGTTACTTTGTGGAGTTATAGAGGGTAATCTCAGAAACTACTAGTCCGATTAGAAAAATTCTTTCAGTGTTATATAGCTCATTTATCGAGGAAGGTTATAGGCTATGCATCATCACGCTAAGGTTAATAGGAGCGGAACACTAATGAATAATGTTTCAAAATCGGGGTTTTTTATCCTCTTGAGAGTTTCCGCTGCGTGTTAGCGTTAGCCCAAAGTAACTATTCCACGCAGACGAAGTCGCGGGCAGAGGCTAGTTGGATATATACAGAATCGGATTAAAGGAAAGCAACAGAAGTTTCATCTACAACATAAATTTTAGAATGATTTAAGCGATAAAAATGATACACTAACAAAAAATTCAAATTCACTTTCATGAAACTCATTTTTATTTCCTTATGCAAAATTATTTGGGGCTCCGTAAATATAAGGCACCCCTAATTTAAATTCTCATACAGGACCTTACACTAACAAAGCAATCAAATTCACTTTCATGAAGCTCATTTTTATTTCCTTATGCAAAATTTAGGGCTCCGTAAATATAAGGCACCCCTAATTTAAATTCTCATACAAGACAAATAAAATAAATTAACAGTAACTAACTTGAGCAAAGTAGCTAATGTAGTGTGCCTCACTAAACAGCACTGAAGCAAGGGCGCCAGTATACTCAGCTCATCGTGAAAAGCTTTCCCGAAAGCACGACCTTGATCCAGATGTAACGTAAACGTTTCATTGCCGAACATCCTGTAACAATTATATTCTATAATTGCATGATTACCTAATAAGCGTTGGTAAAATGTGAGTTGATAAACACAGGATGAGTAACTTAGTGACAGAAAACACCGTGGTAATAGTAATTGTATGGTGATACATCGGTATCTAGTATTTCTTGGATATATGCAACCCTGATGATAACGTATTTGAAATTCTATTTGCTAGTATTGTCTCATGTTTGGTCACACCAAATTGTAAGTGTTGTTATTTTCGAACGATAACCAATATTATCTATATTGGAAAAAAAAACCTATCTACTGAACAGGAAACCTATTTCATTCGTTGGTTATTATTTTAACACCGTTTTTATTAAGTTAATAACTAATGAACTAATGAAACTCTTAATCAATTAATGGTATAAGGGCGCCAGTATACTCAGCTCATCGTGAAAAGCTTTCCCGAAAGCACGACCTTGATCCAGATGTAACGTAAACGTTTCATTGCCGAACATCCTGTAACAATTATATTCTATAATTGCATGATTACCTAAAAAGCGTTGATAAAATGTGAGTTGATAAACACAGGATAAGTAACTTCATGACAGAACATCGGTATCTAGTATTTCTTGGATATATGCAACCCTGATGATAACGTATTTGAAATTCTATTTGCTAGTATTGTCTCATGTTTGGTCACACCAAATTGTAAGGGTTGTTATTTTTGAACGATAACCAATATTATCTATATTGAAAAAAAAAACCTATCTACTGAACAGGAAACCTATTTCATTCGTTGGTTATTATTTTAACACCGTTTTTATTAAGTTAATAACTAATGAACTAATGAAACTCTTAATCAATTAATGGTATTTATAAAACTTGACTTTCGAAGCCAAAATCACACAGAACATGTAATTATAATAGGTACTAATTGAATTTCGCAACCTGGATGTTTGCAACCATATCAAAATCGTTAATATACTCGTAGATATACGTATAGGATGTACGTTGGATTAGAGACGTTCGTCTATTATTTTTTAAATCAAAGTAAGTTCCATCTTTTAATTATCATTTAAATAAATACACTCGAATTGTTCATAAATAAAGAAAGGTTACATATATCTTCCTCAAGTATGGTTGTAGCACTACAGGCTTCCCTGCCATATAACAACTCGAAAGCAAACAAGGTCTAGTTCATCTATAGTATAGAATGGTTAACTTTTAGATCACCCATTGTTTTCATACCTCGTGTAGCAGTTTATTCAGGACACGCTATTGGCTATGGCACTTTATAAACTCTATTTTCTATTTTCGTTGTTTCTCTCAGCGCTGTATACCGAAGCTACGAAACCTTCGATGCACAAAATACTAAATAATCTCGCAATCATTTAGTGCCATTAATTTTCACTTTTTTCTTTTTGATCATGAAACTACTTCTTGTAATATTATTTTTTTTGTATTAAGTTTAATTCTCTGTGCAAATAACTATTTCTTTAATTTTAATTATTTATTACAAATTATTATATATTAATTTTACGTCAGTTTTAGATAGTCTTCGGTTGCCTAATTTATATGTAATTATATTATATGTTTATAAAATATACAAACTTGAATGTTTCGTAATGATGCCTGTCCATATTCCCAGTTAGAAAGTCGAATATAGACATGTCCATGAGATCCAAAAGTCTCCGGCCCGAGTCATAAGGCGGAGTTGTTCGGACCTACAACAAAAATTTGCACTATTTTTTTATATGGTATCTGTAAGTAACTTAACAATATGTCATTATATACTTCAAAATCTACTTTTAGTGTTTCACGATAATGCTAAAAGTAATAATTATTACGACAACTTACACTTTGAGGCATTATTCCAACTTAATGCATAATAAATTATCTAAGATATTATATGGTTGGTATTATTCTGTTGATTATCTGTTATCTATTATTATTATTGACAATGCCAATCCTTGCTCAGTGTTATTCCAATGCAAGAGCAAACAAGCATTGTACAACAATCAGTAGATGTAAAAGGGAGAGTTCTACTCACACTCAAAGTCACGATACGACCAACGAATATTAACTTAATAGTCGTGACATTGTTTCAAATCAACAGTTGACAACAATTATTTTAAGATATCTAGCATAAGTCATTACTGATATACAGTCGTTACTGATATTTGTAGGTAATACAAAAACAGGAGTAATTATTTAATATATTGACTTTTATGTTAATAGTTATTGATAAGTTATACATACATAATGCACATTACAGAAAAAAAAAAGATATGATTTTGAAGGTGGTAGAGCTACGTTGAAGCTATTACTGATTTCAGCATGAATGGGGCGGCTCGTCCGGGGTAGTACCACCCTCTCACAGAAAATCGACGTGAAGTAACAGTGCTCGTATTGTTACGTTTCGTTCGGTCAGTGAGAGCGCCGGAGGACTACCCACCCTTCCTTCTCTTCTCCCCTCCCATCCCACTCCCCCCACCCCTTCTCCCAAACACAGGTTGGCAACGCACTTGCACCTCCCCTGGTGTTGCTAATGACTATGGACGGCAGTGATCACTTAACATCAGGTGACCCGCCTGTTCACATGCCTCCTATAAAATATATTTTTTTTACGAAAAACAAAACATTGTAATATTGTCATCGTTATTAATATTACAAATGCGGATGTGAGTTTGTTTATTAAGCTTTCACACGTTAACTATTGAACCGATCATCAGAAAATTTTGCATACTTGTTGTCACGTGTACAGAAAAGTATATAGACAGTATAGTATAGTATATAGTATAGTATCATCTAGAAAAAAATGTATTGTACCTTACGGATAGATTAAATCCTCGTCCGGGGTAGTACCACCCTCTCACAGAAAATCGACGTGAAGTAACAGTGCTCGTATTGTTACGTTTCGTTCGGTCAGTGAGAGCGCCGGAGGACTACCCACCCTTCCTTCTCTTCTCCCCTCCCATCCCACTCCCCCCACCCCTTCTCCCAAACACAGGTTGGCAACGCACTTGTACCTCCCCTGGTGTTGCTAATGTCTATGGACGGCGGTGATCACTTAACATCAGGTGACCCGCATGTTCACATGCCTCCTATAAAATATTTACGAATTTTACGAAAAACAAAACATTGTAATTTTGGCATCGTTATTAATATTACAAATGTGGATGTGAGTTTGTTTATTAAGCTTTCACACGTTAACTATTGAACCGATCATCAGAAAATTTTGCATACTTGTTGTCACGTGTACAGAAATGTATATAGACAGTATAGTATAGTATTATCCAGAAAAAAATGTATTGTACCTTACGGATAGATTAAATCTATATTACCAGTGAAGACACGAGGAAACAGTAGTAGTATAATGACCATTACATTGGATTATAAATAATAATATTTAGAAGATATTTAAAAAAAAAAACAATCTTTTATGCAAATACGTTAAAAAGCTTAATCGGATCTTCTTTTCAAATGCGTATGACGGCCATTTTGTATTTAATAGATTCTCGTATATTGTCATCAGGACTGAACAAACATTGTAAAATCGTGAGGGAACGGATGCTAATGCAGCTTGCAAGATTTGACCTAAACAAACATTAGAAGCTAAATAACAGGTTGTGATAATAATAATAAAAAACAATTTTATATATTACAGTTTCTAGGTTAAGTTTATTAATTAAAGGTTACTTACCGTATCACAATAGTCAGACTGTATTTCCCACTGCGCCTTGCGTCGCTTATGATACGATCTTCTCCATGGATGACGCCATACCTGTAAAACACAATAATCTCTTAAATAAATTGATAAAATTGAATTAATATATTCATTAAAAAATCCACAAGTCTGACTCGAATAAATTTATTAATTACATGACAAACATGGAATAAAAAAAACTTATATACACACTACATTTATCCAATTTCACTTATAGGTACTACAATTTATATAACGGATAAATATATATACCATTTAAAATCGGGTAAGAGATAACTCCTCTCAAGTAAATCAAAAATGGTAATTTGGAACAACATATGAAATTACAAAACCGTATTATACTAAAGATAAAAGAACAATAGACAAGAGACATTTATGTTTCCAATATTAGTAGAGATTGTAATTAGAGTATTTATTATAAGAATTTGTAATTTAAAGATATTGAAATTACTTATGTGCGCAAAAATTCTATATCTTTATCGGATATCGGTCAAATGTTCCTTGAGTTAGTTGTCAAAATAAAATCGGCTGAGTGCCTTAAGCGCTCGCCTTAGTAGCCCGGTGAAGCTGTTAAGACCTTGCTGGGTCAATAGCGTAGTCAGATCGGAAAAAAAATCGGTCAAATGTTGGACTTGACTCTGAAATATAATTATTTTATATATAAATACTAGCTGATACATGCGTATTCGTCTAAGTCCTTTATTATCTCAACAATATTTTTTTGCACAGAGGACAAAATAAGTGTGACATCGTTTGCCACACTTTTCTAAGAGAAGAAAACACATCGCTGAACGACTAGTGCTTATAAAACTCTCAGCTTCTTACGTGTTTAGTAACACTAAATATTTAATCGTTAAATTAAAAAAAAGTCGGGGTTGTCATAAGGACTGACGGCAGAAATGAAAACTCAAAAGAATTAAATAAATGTGTTCTCTTTTCAATTTTCATATTAATTTTAGTGAATGACAATATTTATATTCCAGAATTTGTCTATTGGTGACATTAGTGTGGTTCTCAGATGTATTGGCACGCAGAACAATAATTATATACATTTTTATGACGTCTATTAATCAATCAAACGTATGATGAGTAGCAAAATATCAATATTGCAGGTACACAGGGCACTATACTACACGTCGCTAGTCTGTCGCAAGCCGCGCAAGCGCAATACGGCCGGTCATGCTTACTTAGCATGTCATGACGTGAAATTATAAATTTATCTCTTATCAAAAATACCGCTCAACCCTTCGATCAACAATAACTAGATAAAGGGTCACGTACAAAATCGAAGCTAAAAGCTGTCCGCGTAAATATATATTTATGTGTAGCTATTTGTTTACTAAGTAAGGGAGACAAAAAGTTTTAAAACAGTTTTAAGTTCAACCTAATTACAACCATGACACCTAGTAATAAAGTCACAAATGTTCAAAATATTATCTAATACTTACGATAAAACGAGCAAAGCAATAAATTACTCCCCTCATAAATAAAAAGACAACATAAACAACATTTAGTGTGAACTCAACCCTAACACGCAATGAATAAAGTACTTTTTCCCGTTATTGTGCGTGTTTGTGCGTGGTTGGAGAGCCTTGGGCAAACATTTGTACCGCAGGTTTAAAATCGGATATTGTTCAAAATTTGATATTATTTGTTAGTTTAAAGCTTAAAATATAACTTATTCAACATGTATTTAGCGAAAGTAAGATATTCCGTCCGTTAAATTGCTTTTTCTTGTATTATATTTGCATCTTTTGAATACACTGCGGCATGTAAAACATGCTTACATTGGCTGTGTTTCAAACAAACTAAAGAAAATAAAAGCTCAAATTTCAAGCGAGTTGTTATTTACCGAGACGTATTTTTCGTGCCGACCCGATATCTAGTTATTGTTGATCGAAGGCTCAACCTAAAGAATATTTCACTTCAGAAATTAATCGGAATCTACCCAATAGTTAGTGTGAAACGCCTACAAACAAGATGATAAAATACTCACCTTTCTCTCAGCTATATCAGAGGAAGGTAAAAACGCGGCGAAACTGCCCTCTAGCATGTCAGGGTTGCCACAGATCGCGTGACCGGTGTCGCAGTAGTAGGAGCACTTTCCATGGAAACAGAAATTGTTCGCAGGCGACACGAAGAAGGTCTTCAGTATATCCCCTTCAGTCACGTCGTAAATTTCTGTCGTCATGTTGAGGACGCGGCCCACGACCGGCATAGCTCGGCGGAAACCCAGTATCCTGGATAAGATTCATTTAGTTAACGATCCTATTCTCGTGCGTTATTCATTGTCCAATTTACTTAATATACGTGTAGATCAACATACATCAAATAAAATGTATGTAGAGGTGAGATATTTTGTTAACTATTTTAATCTTTCATTACATATTTGAGTTTATATATGTATAAATGATGTCACAATACATTATCTTCGTGCAATACTACCGGTTTACGCAACGCACTTCGATACACGCACCAGATAGCAGGTTTACTTCCAAATTACTTGACATTTAACGTAATAGTCTGACCACTTTTAATAATAAGGAAGTATAGGATCATACCGCGTCTATCTGTCTGTCTGTTCGCGATATACTCAAAAACTATTAAACGGATTTTCATGCGGTTTTCACCAGTAAAGTGATTCATGAGGAAGGTTTAAGTACATAATTTGTCAAGGTTTTTTCTATTATCAGGGCAGGACAACGTCCGCCGGGCCCGCTAGTATAGTATATTTTATTAATGTACATAATTGATTACTGTGCAGATTCATCAAAATCCGTTTAATAGTTTTTGCGTGAAAGAGTAACAAATATCCATTCGTCCTCAAAAACTTTCGGTAATATTAATTTATTTATAAAGAAAATCAATAGCTACTTAATTATTATTTTACATATGCAGTTCTCACCATGTTAGTTTAGCCAGGAAATTTTCATCACATAGCAATTTAAATAAATATGCGTCCCTAACAAAACAATGTTAAGGATAAATGAATTTGTTTGAGTTTATAGAAAGTAACATTTTTGTTATACAATTGAAATCACCTTTGTCTAAGCCGATATGTTTGTAACTGTGTATGGTTTATAAATCACAGGTATTGAATTGTTTTTTAATAAATTCATTAAAATATAGAAAACTAGCTTTTAATCGCGGATCCGCTTGCAATAATGTAGATTTGACATATCCCTGGCGAACAGTCCTTTTTCTGAATAAAAATTCCTGTATGTTCTTTTCTGTACCGTTAACAGGGTGCATCCAAAGTTTAATAATAATAGGTTGAGTAGTTAAGGCGTGAGAGCGTAACAAAC
>MU161286.1:30465-46963 GCA_015888305.1 Antheraea pernyi | reverse complement strand
CGTAGTCAGTTCGAAAAAAAATAATAAAACAACTTTTTTTGGGTAGAAGAGAGATTTATAGATATATCAACCATAATGTGGTCTAAAGAAGACCTTAATGATGATTTTGGTATTATGGATATCGAAACAGCATTGTCAATGCTTTGCTCAAACTTATTACATTACATTTATGACAGATGGTTAATTATACTTTACTATTGTGAACCAATTATTTAACTATTTTTGCTATCGTTTCGATGTGGTGATATACGTAATCAGGAGGCGGATTAGTATTATATTTATTAGAAATCTTATTAAACCTTTTATTCGTTTAGTATAAGAGAATTTTAATGTATGTGATAATGAAAATAATGTTATTAATTTTAGCTCGTGAAGTATTGACATGATAAAGCTCAAAACGAAAATAAATTGTACTTAAAGAAAAAAACATATATAATAATTGTTAAATTTCAATTAATAGTAGGAATGTTAAATAATTATATAATTAATGTTGAAAAGTATGAAGACTAACTAATTAAAGACATTTTTTATTATTGTATTTTGACATAGTTTATCGATTATATAAAAGACTTCTTTGATTTTATGGGAGAATAATGTCAGACATGTGAAAGTTCCTCATTTAGATCTTAATAAATACATCATTTTATTATAAATCATATAATTATTTAAATTATGTTGTTCATTAACCTAGTTTCTAAATATAAATAATACGAATGCGGGTGAGATATCTTCGTAGAGGTGACGTGTACAGATAAGTGCTGCTTGTATGAACGTCGGTACCACCAGCAACATTTCTTTTTTTTTTAAATATAATTCCTCAAATGCTTAATGGTTTTCAGTTATACGCTAAATAAATTTGGTTTATGTTTGTGGGATGCCTAAGTATGAACGTCTGTAGCGTCAGCAATATACTTTTGTTTTTTTTTTTATATTTAATAATCCGTCGAATGCATAATTCTAAACTAAATATATTTTGTTTATATCACCACTAAAGTGCATACATCAGTTATTCCGTCTATTAACTAAACAATTTGGGTTATAATAAACACGATAAGTGTGAACGCCGGTAGCGTCAGCAACATTTTTTTTTATAATCCGTCAAATGCATAATCGTTTTTTAATTGTAAACTAAATAAATTTTATTTAAGTTACCACCAAAGTATCATTCGTCAGTCAGTATTCAATCAGTTATCGAATTCGATCGATCATATTATCGAAATAATGTGGAGCGATTAACTAGGGTGATTCGTTAAAGATGTGAATATTTTATTATTTTTATGATATCCCTACCGACGTGCTTTCAAATTCATGTACACTAAGCCACATTCACAGTAACAATATATTATAGTATAGCTCACCCTCCTTCGTGACATGTATTTTTTGTATCAATATATTACTGTATGTTTTTTTAATAAATAAATTGGAATTGTCAGACTCTTAGTCACAATCGGTAGGAAGCTTTCAGGCAATAAAATAATATCTAATTATTATACAATTAGAAATCAGTACCTACAGCATGTATGAAATAATTTGTATATATATATATATTTCTGGTGTTGGGTTTTATTTAATTTTGCATGTTTTCGCTGTTAACACTGCTTTATTTAATTAATACTAATAATTAACACGTATTTTCTATATTTATGATTTTTTTAATGAAAAATCGATTGTAGCATCACAATGCGTTCTCGATTACATGTCCAATAAATATATTGTAATATCTTAGTTAATTAGTAATTAGATGCTTGATCCCATGGCTTGTTTCCTTTATTGATTACGCATTAACGAGATATTCGATTGAAAAGTGTTAAATAAATTTAGTCGAATTAGTCGATTATCGATTTAGATTTGAATTGATTTGATGCACGTTTGAAAGCTTTTTACGATTGTGATACCGTTTTATTTTTACCCACTGCCCAGCTTCCGTCAGTGTTTTCACCATAGTTTAGAGTTTATTTGCTTTTTATATTAGTGTCTAGCAGCATTATGGCACATTTCCAGGTAAGAATGTTATGAATTAATTTAAACGCTTATACATTGCTTTATACCAACAATGCAAAATTATTTCATACATGCTTGAATAATAATAATTGAACTACAATAGTAATAATATTATTACGGATTGTTGACTAGACGTCAGCCATATCGTACGTGAATACATGAATATACATATATATTTTAAATGAGACTACTTTGGCGATGAGATTAACTATCAATATTGAATATTAATGTGACGAAAGCTTTACCAGCAAAGTGTTTGATGCAAAGATACGGGAAATACATACTTGGTCAGACAAGAACAACAATGGGATGCAAAAACTAGGTTGTCTAGAACCATCTAGGAAAAATTCTGTATCGAATGGTCATAGTCATTTACCGATATAAAACTGAGCCTCAAAGGAAGTATAATTTCATTATATATTGATATAAAAAAGACTATTGATGTAAGTAAATTATATGACTACAAAATTTATATTAAGCAGCAATAATATAATTTAATAGTTCATATTATTTTGTTATTATAGCACAGTTAATAATATGATATATAAACTTATCTAAATAGCCTAAACGTAACATTAAAATATTGAAAAGAATATTTAGCAATAACGGCTATACATCAATAATGAATTACGCTGTTGTGATTATAACAACAGTTTTGATAACAAAAAGTTAATATTTCAATAATGAATAACGCTTGTGTGCTATATAACAATAGTTTTGATAACAAAAAGTTTATATATCAATAATGAATTACGCTGTTGTGTTATATAACAATAGTTTTGATAACAAAAATGTTATATATCAATAATTAATTACGTTGTTGTGTTACTTAACAAGGACTTATTTATTATAACATCAAATAAATTTATACATCGCCAAAGAAGTTTCACTTATCTAACGTCGAAATGTATTGTACGCTGTTTTTTTTTTCTTTTATATGTACAAATGTTATATGAAATGGTTAAATAATATTTCAGTAAACGATAACTTCGGATGGCGTGAAGATTCATCTGGAAGCGAGGAACCAGACTCACCACATTATCCATTGGATTTGCGACTTGCAGAGGCAAGGTAATTATAAGACTTTTCTCTTACGCTAGGTGTATATTATAATAATATCTGCCTATAATACTCCCACTGTTGGGTTGAAGACCTCTTTCCGAGAGAAAGCGATTTAAATCAAAATCACAATGCTCTATTTTTCCCACAGACAGTGGAATTTAGAAAACCATTTCTTTCTTTTTTTCTTGAACTGCCTACGCTATTGGCCCAAGGGTTTAACAACTCCCCCGGACTACCGAACCATTTCTCAGGTTCAGATTTCCTCACGATGATTTCTTTAACCGTCAGCCAATAGTGTCTTCAATTTAAATTAGTGAATGTATGCAAACTCTGAAATATTATTCGTACTTCGAACTTACGAACCACTCCGCCACCTTGATAAAAAGCCATATAATAATTTTATATTGACACAAATTGTAGTGTTTCTATCAACTTTGTTAAAAAAAAATATCTCTCAGTTTTTTCTAATATACTTTTTTGTATGTATATTTGTTTATATTCAAGATTATTTCATATAATATGTAGAATATTTTACATATGAATTTAGTTTATGCGCTGAGAAGAATATATAATGACTAATAAGAGTAACGAACTTCATTTGAATACTCCAATAGATTTTTTAATTCTATTTAAAGAATTAAAAATAGTTTTAAACAAAAACAATACGTTTTCACTTTTAAATAAATAGAAAACGTTTTCACCACTTCGATAATCAATTCTAGAAAATAAATGAAAATCGAATAAACAAAAAATATATAGTATATAATTTAGGGAATTCAAAGTATGTTGTCGATAATGTCTATATAATAATCTAATGTAAAAAAAAACAGTGATTAATAAAGTCATCTGAATGTATTAAGTCCATTTACTTATCTACTTTACTCTAGTACTTAAGTCGCGTCTTCATTAAAATTAAAATAATTGTCGATAGTGTGAACCGATTTTAAAGAAACAAAGACTAAATGTTACTCCAGGATATGCTTTATGATTTCCTTGGTGTTTTATTGTGAACACAGTACTTTAGAAGTGACACGTGTACAAACAAATAAACAGACATTAAAAAAAATTATATTAATTATTCCTAGACACACTTAACATTTTTTTATCACATAAATCTAATAATTACAGACACGTTAGATTTACATTTTTATTATATGTATAGAATAGATTGTGTAAATGCGATTGTAAATTTATCTGTTAGGTTATAACAGTTTTTCGATAAATTTTGTCAGCGCTACAGAAAAAGACATAGGTACTAATTTAGAAAAACTTACTGTTCCCGAAGTATAGGCTAAACCTACATTAACTAGTGCAAAACCGTGGGCAAAACCTGTATGTTTTTTTCTCTTCAGGTTGCAGTTAGAAGAACGACTCGCTCAAGAGGCCCGCGAGAGGCGGCAAGAGGACAGACGCCTCGAGGACAAGAAGCTTTCGTCAGAGGAACTGAGATCGAAGGCCGCATATAACGATGTGAGGAAAAGTCCCGTAGACGATCGTCGTAAAGACCAAGTCCAATTTATATTGGGCGGTGACAAGTGAGTTAATCTGTTTCAAGTAGTCCAGTGTCTTGACATCCAGCTACAGTATCGTTATTAGCCATCAAGTAAATGAAGTATCAGAAATCATTAATTGGTTTTTTGATCTTAAAGTAGAAGATAATAGTGATTTGATCGATGTTTACACCGAATTCCATTACAATCCATCCAATAGTGTCGGTGTAATTGGTAGAAAAACAAAAAATGGTTAAAAATATAATAATTTCATTTAAAAAAGTGACCCACATACACAGTAGTAGTATTACAAATATCTTGCGATGATTTTAATAAACTAAGAAGGTGGTGGCTTTTTAGAACTTGCTAGGGAGTTTTTGTTGCAAGTCCGAATACTTGTTAGATGGTATTATTTCCTATCCACTTCAATTGTGTGAAGTCATTCACCACTTCACCAATATTGCAAAATTGTATGAAGTGATTCACCACTTCACTAATATTGCAAAATATATAGTCAAATAACAAAAGAATATGAACCATTACATATTATAAAAAAAAGTCCTCTGCGACGTTTGTGTCAGTCTGTCTGTTCGTGATAAACTGGAAAGTGACTGAACAGATTTTCATGCGGTTTTCACCAGTAGATAGAGTGGTTCACCAGGAAGGTTTAGGTATATAATTTGTCTAGGTTGTTTTTATTATCAGGGCGGGACAACGTTTAGAACCCCCGCTAGAGAAATATAAAATCCACTATATGCCCTTCCAAAATCCCACCAAAAACTCTTTGACGTGGTTTAAAATCAAAATACTCAATTTGTTCAATTTAGGCCCTAAGAAGATACATATGTACGTCAAAACTACCACCGGTTCGGAATACAATCTAGTCATCGAGGAGAACCGACAAGAAACTCGATCTGGTTTATCTTTTCATTATAACTTTCAACATTCGTTTTTGGTGGATGCACAGAGAGAGGCGTCACTTACAGACGATACCATCGTTCACATATTGATCCAGCCTATAATAGCATTTATATAATAAGACCCGCTTTACATAACACTTGAACTTACTATCTGGCAAATCAGTAATGTGCTTTGGGACTTTGTTATAAAATCTAACACTATGTTATGGATATATGTAGTGTAAACTGGACGGGGGAGGAGTTGACGCGCACGGTGCACTCTCAGCCTCTCCTCCGTGCGTCGATGCGCGGTAGTGTCGGCCCTCTGCCTCCCCCTCGGAGACCCTTCTCCTCAGCACCCATCGTCCGCTCGAGGAGTACCGATGTCGTCACCCTCACTGATGACCCTCGCCCGCCGCCCAGGAACCCCTTCACCAGACAGAAACCTGTACCCGAAGGTAATTCCTCATATAAACGTACCGTACGTAATCTAAACATAACATTAAGATATTGAAAAGATTAATTAACAATAACTGTTATATTATAGCAATAATGGATTACACTGTTGTGTTATGTAACAACAGTTTTGATAGCAAAAAGGTTATATATTAATAATGGATTACGTTGTTGTGTGATGTAACAACAGTTTTGATATCAAATAGGTTATATATCAATAATGGATTACGCTGTTGTATTATGTAACAACAGTTTTGATAACAAGAAGGTTATATATCAATAATGGATTACGTTGTTGTCTTGTGTAACAACAGTTTTGATATCAAATAGGTTATATATCAATAATGGATTACGCTGTTGTATTATGTAACAACAGTTTTGATAACAAGAAGGTTATATATCAATAATGGATTACGTTGTTGTCTTGTGTAACAACAGTTTTGATAACAAAAATGTTATATATCAATAGTGAATTACACACTGTTGTGTTATTTAACAACAATTTTACATTACAAAAAAGTAATACAGTATAGAAACTCTCAACATTACCTGAGTTAAGTTTATAATTAAGATAAACAAATTTAAAAACAGTTATTGTCCGTAATCACATACTGACTTAATTTTAAGGAATAGATGGATAGTAACGGGCTATATTTTCTAATAACGCAATGAGCTGTTGCGTTATTTTATAATCGTTGAAACAGTTGTCAGTTATCGTTCTATTAGGTACGTTGCTGTTTTTACATTTTTTGGACATGCCATATTAATTAAATGAATATTGGTTATTCGTGTCGTTACTTTAAATGTGAGCAATATCAAATGTTCTCATTCTCACACCAATTGATTGTTATATAATTATTGTTTCTTTACGTATGCGATGATATCTGTTGATTATTGTCATTGTCAATAAAAATAATGGATAACTGATAATGAAAAAAAAATCTACAATCTGAGAAGTAGCTCTGCGTAGGCTGCACAAACCGTTAGTGTTACATGAAAATAGAATTATTTACGAATATCTGCAGCTAGTGTCAAATAAAAATTCTTTACTTTTTGGGGTGTGCGAGGGGTGTCGAATAACATCATAAGACCTGAGACACCCAAGCCAACCTCACCTGCACGTTTTGTACCTTGCTGAATAACGAACGATGCAATGGCGAAAGCGGGGTGGTAGGGTTTTACAGCCTGACTGGGTCGCAACCACCATGTATATGGCGAAAAAGCCCGTCATAGTGATTAGCTTCTGTGGGTCGCGTTTCGGGATCAGCCTGTGCATATCCAGCTTGTCACAGGCCGGCATGACAGCGGCCACCCGCGACGGATGGTGTGTCACTCGGTGGTCGACTTTGTTTTTGGATTGTACTGTGCTTACCATCAGGCATAGTACAGTGAAATAAAAGAAACTTAAAATTATATCGCTTGCTTATTAAAAACCGCTGTCAATTTTAAACTAAGCTTTATCACTTCAAACAGTTCTGATTTAACTAAGTTCTTGTAGTTGCCACCGGCCGATCACATTTTAATATTTTGCTTTAACCGCAGATAAAAAATGACCCATCATAGATTCACGCCGATCGCAGCTTGTAAGTGAAGTTATGTTCTAATAATTCGTGATAATTGGCGTGTGATTTTTTCCCATTGCATGATATGCGTCCCGCTTGCTCTGTCCCTCCCCATATGCTTACATAATATAAAATAAAGTCCCCTACCGCGTCTGTCTGTTCGCGATAAACTCAAAAACTACTGGACGGATTTTCATTCACTTTTCACATGTGGATAAAGTGATTCCTGGGGAACGGTTTGGTATATAATTTATCAAGGATTTATTTTTAATCAGGGCGGGACAACGTCTGCCGGGCCCGCTAGTATTTCTATAATACACATATATTTTTATCTATACATATAATGAGAATGTAATATTAACTTGTTTGTTTGTACTTTAGGATTTTGTAAAAAAAATATTGCAAGTGTCTAGGTATAAGTAATAAAATACATTTTAATCATTTTTAGAAATATCTCTCTGTCTGTTTGTAATAACGCGCATCACTGCTAAAGTGCTACGTTCATCATAGAACCTTATCAAGAATACCATAAAGCATATCTTCAAGTAATATTTATTCTTTGTTACATTAAAATCGGTTCGGTCTATCAAAAGTTAATGTAATTTTAATGATGACACGACTTAAGTACGAGAGGAAATTAGATAGTAATTAGATTTAATACCTTCAGATCACTATATTAGTCACTGTTTTGTGCATCAGAATCCACGCGGACAAAGTCGCGGGCACAGCTAGTGTTGTATAAAGTTATAATTCTAAAATTAGTTTGTTTGGAATTATTTTTTTCGAATTGATTACGCTATTGACCCAGCAAGGTCTTAACAGCTTCACCGGGCTACTAAGGCGAGCGCTTAAGACACTCAGCCGATTTTATTTTGACAACTAGCTCAAGGGTGCGCGGCACACCTCGGCTTTGGCTGTTGCCTGATACATGCAATTCGCGACCTATCTGAGCTAATCTAAGCTAACTATTCATACATATATGAGTTGTTGAAACATATATGTGTACCAAGCATACATAACTCAACAACTCTTATATATATTTCGTATCGGATAAACGAAATGTATGTCTTACGTCCAGCCATGGAGTATTAATAAAGAAAATATTCATCGTGTTTCTTATTTAAGTCGGTTTAAATAAAACAGTTCCAAATTTACTAACCCTAGATTGTGTATGCGTGTATGCGTGCAAGTGTGTGGAGGTGATATGTGTAATGTTGTCGCAGTGATGTAAGATTTTGTGTCACTGTATCGCGCGAGCAGCGTACTCAAGGGCTCCACGCCGAGGGAACGGACCTAGGCTTGAGCCTTTGCCGAGGGGGGCCTAGTCTGATGTGCGGGAGCGAAATTTACCCCCAGACCAATTTGTTTGGATAGATTCGTGCAATTGCAAGGCCAAGCCAAGATTCGCTTACTTTCTCATGCTTGAGCTAATAGCAGTTTGAGTGAGTGCCGGTAATGTGTAACCAGCGAATGGGCTAGTCTACTCTCCTAAGATATAGGATAGTACGTTAGTCAGTTTAAACACATCACGGCTGATATAACGTTATGAAAACAATAAGCTAAGACACCCTTTTTAAATGGCTACACACAATAACCAATTACTTTGCTCAATACGCCGCCCTTATAGTCTCACACAAACATAATTATTATACTATGTCATAGTTTTCTATTTAAGACAAAGCAATGCACTGCAACTGCTTTTTGTGGAATAAACCGTCCCGCTTGATTGCTTGTGTTTCCTTCCATATCGTCGATTTAAAAAAAAACATCAGTATTTGCACATCATCAACCCCGAAAGTTGTAAAGACCCTTCAGGCCAACAGTTTTTAATTAGTTGGCATAAAAGTCGTTAAGATTTAATTAACAAATTTCCATCCATCCATTCATATGAATTTAAATGCCGTAAACTGAACTACAGGAGTACCTACCATGTTGGTAATAGAACAAAGAACATCTTCTAATACATAACACGTAGAATGATTTTTTATCCAAAAATTACTTAACCAGTTTCCTTTACCCTATTTACAATGAAGATCGGAAAGGAAATAAAAATTAAATATTTTTGTTATTTTTTAAAATGTTGCTACAGTTAATTCAGACGGAGCGACGCGCTCGAGTAACACACCGCCCGAGGAAGAGTCCACTGACTCATCGCTGATGGACGACGAGGGCTTACCGAAGCCGAGGAAGCGTCGCATCCATCTCCCGTTCGGTAAGAAATCGAAAACACCCGCGTGACCGCGACCCCGCGATCTACAACGAACATTGCGATGACCTCTCTGTCTCGAACGTGATTGCTTTAGGGATGTGTGTACGTTAGCCGCAGCGAGGAATGCCCGATATCGATTATTAGGTTTAAAATTAATAGTTATAGTCGATTATTATCGCGTTCAACGCAATTAGGTTATAATTTTCATGGTCAATATATTAATTCAGATCGATTACGTAATATTTGATTTTATTAAACGACCTGATTATTTGGACCTGAGAGATGTTCTTGTAGTACCATGTGGTTTTCCACATATATTTTTATATAAAACTGGATTTCTCAGAGAGAGGACTCGCGTATACTTTGCGAGCTGGCGTAGTGTTTATGCCCATACCTTCCTTCGGGAAGAAGTCTGTGGCCCTGCAATGGATCTCTTACAAGACGGTGATGAAACACTATCATGTATAATTTGGAATTTTAGGTTATCAAGAGCGCGTTGAACACTTACCGTTATTGTCACTAATTTTTTTTCATATTTTAATATACCCTATATAGTAGTTCCAAAAAATAAAAGGGACAACTCACTGGGCTTATATTCCGCGGTGTACTTATATTTTGCTTATATCTGCTATAAAACTTGAAATAATCAGTTGCAAAAATGCAATACCCTTAGCTTTTATCATATTTTCACTTTATTCAAGAAATCGTAATGATATTTAAAATAATTTCACTGTTATATGAATATATTAGAATAACCATTTTTTCATGTCTAAATATGATGGAATTTGGGATAAAACCAAGACTACGAGATATGTAGAAAACCATTTTATTATATGTTATGAAGCAATTACTCGAATAGCTTAACTACCAGGCAATTGTACAAGACCAAGACCCTTAAAAACATTTGTTTTGGTACCAAAGGTTTTAAGGTACATCACATATGAAAATAAAATGCATTACGTAATCGAACAATTAATAAATATCGACCTTTCGTAAACAGTGTCTTTATATCGACCTAAGTGTACGTGGTTGTGTTAGAATATTGGTCTGATTGGTCGTCGTATTATTTATTTGATATACCACTTTACAATATCAATGATTGCTAGCCCGAGATCGATATTTTTTATAAAAAGATTACGTTGCTTAAAAATAATGTCGACTGTCGATCTATTGAACGCTACTGCGTATACACCAATAGAGATGCACCGTAATCTTTTGTGCAGTGTGTTATAAAAACATATAATGTTGAGGTAAAGGTATCGCTAAGGATACACAAATACGCTCTTGGATATAGGTTTAAATTTGATTCGTCTGTATATTCAGTTTAAATTGATTCATTTGTATACTGAGTTCAAATTGATTCATCTGTATATTCAGTTTAAATTGATTCGTCTGTACATTCAGTTTGAATTTATTCGTATGTATATTCAGTTCAAATTGATGCATCTCTATATTCAGGTTAAATTGATTCGTCTGTATATTCTTTCCAAACTGATTCATCTGTATATTAAGTTCAAATTGATTTGTATATATACTCGATTCCAATATTTACTAAAGTTAGAGTTCGGCTGTTACTTAGCCAATTTTATAGCCTCACTTGTTTGTTCATTACGTGCCATTTAGTTAACGCGTCTTCCAGCGATCACTATCATCTGACAGTTTGTCGCATTTTTTTTTAAATACTAAAAGAATAATGAAATGTTACCTAACCGAAGTTTAAACTTCGCTAAAAATATCAGAATTACGGTGCATCTCTATAATAACTAAGATTAACTGTAAATTAACCTCACACAAGGAGGCTCTATTCACGCCTCTCTTCCATTATAAACGTAAATTGCGTTTACTACATACATTATACTTTTTGAAGCTATTTTTAATACAGTACACTAGCTGTATACAAAGTTTGTTAATAATATACTAAGACAATGAAATATATTTTTCAATAATCTGTGTTAATATTTATACATATTTAAATTACTTAGATAAAATAGATAAAAACATAGATAGTGTATCCATTATTTATTATGTATATTTCTCATATATCTCAATAAACATTTTTTGCAATATGATTGATTCATTTGTATATCTTGGATTGTTATATTTATACATGTTTCCATTAGAACATTTGCGATACCTCTTTTTCAAACTTTCTAAGAGACGAGAAGATCTTTAGTAGTTTTCAATGATTTAATCTTAAAGGTTTGTCAGTTTGTGTGATGTTTTACACGCCAGATGAGTTACTTTATGTTTGTATGAAAATATTAGTTCGGTATGATGTTTTGTGAATATGGACCTTTGTAATGCTTCTTATTTTAAACATTCTACAGTTTTAATTATGCCAAATGCCCATAAGTTTGTATAAAATATAAAACAAATCAGTATAGGAATACGGACAAAAAGCCCAATTATGTTTAAGAATTTGGGATACGTTGTGGTCGGTTCCACTAATAAAACTATGAACCTATAATTAAATATGATGCTTCAAATGTTATACGACTTATTTTATTTTCTAGTTTCACCGATATATATCTTGAGTATTATATATAAGACATATAAATTACCGAGCATATGCTAAATTAACTATAAAATATTTAGTATTGTCATATACTTTCAGTAATCAGATTATTAACGTTATTAATTAATTTTTCGTATAATTAAATTGCATTCTAATTCTAAATCGGTTGTTAAGTAAACGAACTTCAGTTATTTGTGTACCTTTATATGCTTTGTATTGTTATCAATTTCCCTCGCCTTTCACACGCGTTCTCTGTGCAGTAATTATTCTCGACTCTTTTATATCTATTTATGTAAAGAAAAAACTTCCTGACGGAAAAATTTTGGTTCTTCATACGAACTTCTGTCCATTTTTTAGGGTTTGAATTTCCAAAATTCCTTCCTTAGTTCTAAGCTACAGTGGAACTCGTATGCAAATTTTCAAAGCCCTGCTAGCCCCAGTAGTTTGGACTTTGATTTGACATGTCTGTCAGACAGACACTTATTATTTTATATATATATACAGTAGAGTCACAGTAATCCGGCACTTTGATACGCACAATAATCTGGCACCATACTCCGCTCACGCTTCTCTCACCCCCCTCTACTATGCTTCCATTCTTACATACCAATACCGTTATCAGTATAACATCTAAAAATTCCATACAGGGTAGTCCGGTGAAAGTGTTACGGCCTCACAAGGCAAATAGCGTAGTGATTTCGAGAAAAAAAAATCTGTAGTTTT
The DNA here is from genome assembly GCA_015888305.1 of Antheraea pernyi. Taxonomy (NCBI): domain Eukaryota; kingdom Metazoa; phylum Arthropoda; class Insecta; order Lepidoptera; family Saturniidae; genus Antheraea; species Antheraea pernyi. The sequence goes on along the minus strand of MU161286.1, from coordinate 34,046 downwards.
TCTATATAATCCGAGCATTCCAATAATCCGTAACACCCCGTGGTTTTCAAAGTGCCGGATTAATGATACATTACTATATTATACAGACTACTATACTAATATACATGTAATTAAATTCATATTTCTTGAAATGCTGTGGCCGTAAGCAATATTTTAATAATTTACATACGAATTACTATAATTACATTTCTATAATACTAAACATTAACAATATCGCGTCATTCCCTTTGTTTCGAGTAGTTTTGATAGCGATATATCGTCCTCTAACCGGTTCAACATAAATTACATTTAAGGATACATGTAATATGGTGCTAAAGTACATTACAGACTGACGTTAAAGTATGGCTCAATTTTTCTATCGTTTCTTGTTATTCGATTGTTCTTTTTTTTGCAAAATTAATCGATATATATACTATTCGGACTAAATTAGAAAATAAATTGTGCCTCAATCGTCTTTTACGAACCTCTATAAAGGTGATAATTTGTAAGATGTTTTTTTAAAATAATGTATACTTTTTATAACCCTTAAATGCAGTGTCTCAAAAATTAAATAGTTTCTCCAATTTTAAAGTACTAAGTGAAAGTTTTATTGACGAATTCTTTGTCTTGATTCACCATTACACCATTACCGTATAATGTTTTGGGAAGAAATTATGCATTTAGGGGTTAAGTCTTATTAAAAGATTTTAAATAAATATGTTTGACCTAGAAATTACAATATAAAGTGTTATATATTAATTAGATTGGAGGGAATATTTTTTATTACAACCTGTGTAAGTTACGTCGAATTGTAATGGGGTTATAAAATAAAATTAAAAACTGTACATACATTATATTTTTAACAATTCATTTGTTATAATATAAAACAAAACTTGAATTAAAGGAATAAATTGCTCATTGTTGTCGAATATAAACTTGTACTTAAATCTGAATACTATGAATAATACAATGTTCGATATTTTAGGTCAACAGACATGTCTGAACGAAGATATTCTTAACACTAGTGTTCATTTTAGAATAGTTAGTGAATTCAACAGGACCTATATTAAAAGTATAATAGTTTAAGTTTCTCAATTTAAAAGCAATCACTTATAAGTAGATTTTATATTATTTTTAATATACAATCCTGATTTTTTAAATGCTTCCATAATCTTTTGTATATTGTCCACGAAATTAGGAAGGAGTGTATTTATGTTTGACTCCAAGATCTGAATGTGTTGTATTAAAAAGACAAATCGTGATAAAATACTTTGTTAAATGATTGAAAATAAATATTGACATAAATTGAGCTTTTTTATTATTTGTTCCATTAAAGTGTGACACAGGTGGATTTATTCTCATCCTGAAATTTGTTAAGGTTAAATTTCATTTCTACATGACCCATGAAGAGTTTGAAGGCGGCGGTAAAACAACTGAAGACGAAACACACAGCCCCTAAATTATAGGGACCATTCAAGAATCAAGTAAGGTGGTAGAGCCACGCTATAGCTATTACTAGTTTCAGCATAAATGGGTCGGCTCGCCCGGGATACTACCCTCTAGGAGATAACCGACGTGAAGTAACAGTGCTTGCATTGTTGCGTTTCGTTCGGTCAGTGAGAGCGCCGAAGGCCAGCCTCCTTTTCCCCTTTCCCTAACCCTCCCGCATAAACAGGCTGGCAACTCACTTGCGACTCTCCTGGTGTTGCTAGTGTCTATGGGCGGTTGTGATCACTTATCATCAGGTGACTCACCTGTACGTTTGCCTCCTTTTGACATAAAAAAAAGTATTACGTAAGTAAGCACTGATGGGTAGGTGGGTGATTTGCTTGTTTTAGATGACATAGGGGATAAGGGTCCGGGTAGTTATTACGTCAGCTATTTATTTACTACACGGGAACAGATTTAGATAAATGTTTACGTAAACATGGGAGGGTAAGAGCATTGCTTACTTTTGCTTTCCAGGGGGAGAGGGCGATCCGAAATTACCAAAATTTTGCTTACGTAATACTTTAACGGCCTCATACTAAATACTATAAAACAAAGGCGCTTTCGCGGTCCCTTTATCCTATGTATGCTTAAAACTTTAAAACTACGCAACGGATTTTGATGCGGTTTTTTTAATAGATAGAGTGATTGAAGAGGAAGGTTTATATATATAATAACATCCATGAAATAGTGGAGTAATACTGTTATTTTTGAGGTTTCTAATGTGATGTCGTAAATAATTATATAACCGATTCGATGAAGACGAAGTTGCACGGGTCAGCTAGTTTATTTTTGGCAACAAATCTTCTAGTAGATTAGCATTGCCATTACCGAGTAGGTAATGATGTTACAAGCTTCTTGCGACCATTTCAATGAACTAACAAAGTGATGGCTGTCTTGTTACAACTTTCCTGGGAGTTTTCGTTGCAAGTCAGAGTCCATGCTCCGTGGTATTATTTCAGATCCACTAGTGTACAATAACCAAACTATATTACGTAAAACACCACTAATATTACATAATATAGAGCCAAATAACACAAGATTATGAGTTGAATATAAAGTCCACTACGTGACATTCCAAGATCCCGCCAAAAACTGTCTAAAGGGCCTATAATTATTGGATCCTGATTCAAAATATCCTTGAATTCAAACTACTGAAATTCCTCAACGTGTCTCGTAAGTACGACCGATTTTTATTTCAATAGAAATATAGTCGAATAGTTCCACTTTCACAACAAAGATATCGGCTGAATGCCATAAACGCTCGGCTTAGCAGTCCGGTGCAGCTGTTAAGGCCTTGCTAGGCCAATAGCGTTATAGTCAGTTTAAAAAAAACTAGGTTTTTAGTTGACTAGCAGTCCGCATCTCGCCTCATAGTATCCACGTAGTACCCACTGAACAAGGGCCAGCTATTGACGTGAATACGTCTTTAAATTTGCTACCATACAGGGGTAATCCAAAAAACCTAATGATAACAAAATCGGGGGATTCTGTTTGGCAATGTAGTTTCGAATCTATTCTCTACATCTAAATTTAATTTATACCATTGAATAGCTAAAGGATCAAAGAATTCATTACGCTAAGTTAGGACTGTAACACATCCCACGCGCCGCCATTTTGGGGTAATTCTGCTGCGTTTTCAGATTTCCATTGAGTATAACTTTCGACTCTGTGAAGCTACCACGTTTTTTGAAGTTTCAGTCGACAGCTCTTCGATCGATTATATATAAAATATTAGTGTAAAATCGTGACTGTATGTAATAAGTTGTTAAAACGAAAAAAATATATAATGTCAGCCTATACGCGTCGAAAATCCAAATCTAAATACAGAAATCGTATAAGGTTCATCTCAAAACCTATCGAATGGTACCAATAAAATACCATATGACCAAGTCAAGCAGTGGAGGCAACATAGAAAGTGAATGCATCCGAGCGGATCATACAGACTTATCTATACTAATATATAAAGCTGAAGAGTTTGTTTGTTTGAACGCGATGATTTCAGGAACTACCAGTCCGATTTGGGAAAATCCTTCGGTTTTAAATAGCTCATTTATCGAGGAAGGCTATATATCATCACGCTAAGACCAATAGAAGCAGAGCACCAATGAAGA
>MU161286.1:0-30094 GCA_015888305.1 Antheraea pernyi | reverse complement strand
AATTAATCCATACTGCCAATTCTGAAGTTATGTGGTAAGTATCAAAGCTAACATTTTCGAAGTTTATTTTGTTTCCCTATGCAAAAAGTTTATACTACTTTTATTTCTAATTTTTTATTTGTTTTCTATTACGTATTATAAAAATAAAGTTTGTGTATTTACAATTAAAATTACAACTTGTTGATGAATGGATATGGCTACAAATGACCAAAAAAAAATTTCTTTATACTTTGTCTATATTTTTATATTAGTATATTTTCTCTATTTGTTTGTTTGTTGCAGGTCATCTTCAAAACGGCTGGACCTATTTTTACGGGAATTTTACTTTTTGCTGCCAGATAGTCGAAATTATAGCGGTTGACATATTCTATTTTATTTGTCCGCATGGTTATTTCCAAAATGGTTGGACTGATTTTCACAGGGTATTCACTGGTAGATAGCAGACCTCATAAAAAGTAATTTAGATTTTTTATTCGCCTTCGGCTGCAGTGGAATATCCGTAATGCTTGAATTGATTTTTACGGGACTTTCACTGGCAGATAACTCACCTTATAAGAAGTAACTTAGGCTATTTTATTTTGTTACGATCATCTTTGTTTTGGATTCATCATTTGATTCTAATGTGTATCCATTACCTTTCCTAGCAATGAGACTACATTTAATTCAATATCAGCCAGAAATACCACCCATGGTGTCGTGTAAAATTATATTGTTCGACAATGTATAGCTTATAATTTGCATTACTTTCTTATATAGTGTTAGTGAGCACTGAGTTTGGTATATAGTAGGTTGAAGTTCCAGGTATGTTGCTGATGATAAATCTCATCGCATTCGATATACTATTTGTATACATATATCTAATGTATACGTTACAGTTGGCGTGCGTGTCGTAGTTACAAATGTTTTTGAATAAGGATTTCTGTAATGTACACACCCACTCACAATTTTACATTTCTTTAATACTTTTTTTTAAAAGTGCGTGCGGAACCGCGATTAACAGCTAGGAATTAATTAAGTTATAACATAGTAATTATTTGTTAGGTTGATTTAATCCCTGAACCCATTAAATGGAACAGTTGCCATCATAAGCAAAACATGGACACCCGGAGGGCTTCTTATGATTATAGCATACATAAATAATAATAATTTATATAGAAACTATCGCCCGTTACGAAACGTATTCACGTACAACAAACGGCCGTGTCATGACACAGCCACACCACATTTTTAAGTGTTGTGGGGTAAGCTTCATGATGTCTGTTATCGTATTGTATAGTAAGTCGTCGTACCAAGGTGCTGTTATTTTAGTCACAACTATAAGTGTCACACGTAGTCGATCAGATCTGACTTCTGAAGCTAGAGATGGAGCTGCATATAAACCTCAATCGTAAGGAGGATCCTGTTTAAGATGAATTGACTATATCTCTCATGTTGAATAGCTGATGGCATTTGTAAATTTTCTCAGGCAGCTATATCTCATTTACGCTATGGTCAAACTGACATAGCCGTTACCCAATCGGGAGATCCTAATTTCTCTCGCCGAAAAAACCCACATAGGGATCATTTGGAACATAGCTTTTTATGAAGCCCCCTTGTGGCTTAGTAGACTACGTATTAAATGAAGGATCAATTCGGATATAATGCGAATGGCATTAAAATTCCACGTCCTTAAGTACAACGGCACATTTAAAAATTTTAGTCCTGAAACCTGTGATAAGGCAATAAAACTCAAAAATGTATTAGAGATTATTTTATTAAAAAATGTTCGTGTACAAATATCCTATCAGCTGGTGTATGCGATGATTTATTACTAAAGTGTGTACGATTATAAAAACTACTGGCTTAACGATAAATTTTTATTACATTTACATAAGAAAATAACATGCGTCATCAACTACTAGTGGCGTCTTCGGTTAGTTTTAAATACATCTACAAAAAGTTATACTTTGTATTCATAATTTTATTATTTAAAAAAAAATCTTAATAGTTCACCAGTGATGCCAATTTAAAAACTTCGCCGCTGGATTAAAAGCCACTTTTCTTTTAGCAATTTTTACAAATGCTTATTAAATAAATACAACATGTGTAGTCCGGTGAAGCTGTTAAGGACTTGCTAGGCCAATAGCGTAGTCAGTTCGAGAAAAAAAAACAATATGTAATGATTTCAGTCACTGATCACATTCCATTTGTACATGTATTTATACATTAATTTCGTTTTACAAGACTAATAAACGCGTTATTCAATTGGAAGATAGATAGGTTTCTTATGTATGAAGAATCTCTTATAACGTATATGTATAAAATGTACTCCCCGTGACCTCACGACTACCCTTCAAATTTTTTTTCAACACACCCCTTTTTCTTTTCTCTATGAAATTACCTGCACAAGCATAAACTTAGTTACAGATCAAGTGGTGGTTTTTCATCATCCAAACATACAATTATTTTTCAAGGATTTTTTTTTTGTAGATATGTAATAAACTTAATTTGTAATTATTTAGTTGGCAACACTGGTCTATATTTCACAAATGTTACGAACCGATTCGTCGATACTGCGAAAAAAATTGAAGACAGTACGCAAGACCTTTTTCAATTAAAAAAAATGGTAATTTTAGTAACGATTTACGAGTACAGTAAGGCGGATAAATGTATCTACATTCCGTCATTAATTTCAGGAATGTTATTTTAAATTGCAACATATTGCAATATTTACGCTTATATCGTCATAACTCACAATCCTTCATTTAAAACAATTTAGCTTATTCCTTTTCATAAAATTATGTGGAAAATTTAACCACATTTGAAATGGCTTATTAAAAATATTTTTAATAACTTGATGATTAAAAAAACAATTATCTGTAATTTTCACTACTCAAACAGAGCAAACAAATGGCTATCAAAAGTATACTTTGGGTTCAATTAATTCCAAAGGGTTCGTTCGAAACGTCAAATTAACAAAATAAAGAGACCAGACTACAAGGCCGTTGCAATTTTAATAATAATAAGAACAATTATGATTAATATAATGTATTATACGAGTTACTGGTGCTTGCATTCCGCTGGGTTCTCAGGCCCGCCCTTGCTCGGTTTCTTGCCTCGTCTCCGAGGTGCCGGTTCCTCATCCTCATCACTTTCCTCCGTGGAACATTCCTCGTCCTCCTATACGACGTGGAATTAAACATTAACATGGTCCCTTTAATTAACAATTAAATCTCATTTACCCGTGAATTCTGCAACCATCTTGATTCTCGTCTCGTACGTATCGACTAACATGCAAACAAGGATATAAGAAAAAAAATGAAACACACATAGTAAGAAGCATACAATTTTAATTTCACTATTACAACGTCATGCCAAAAACATATAAGCCTTTAACCATATCAATATAAAAATCTACCAGAACGAGCTGCTCGTAAAATTAATTGACGGTAATATATTATGCTAACTTCTATATGTAAATTACATAAATAAAAAATATACATCTATATAATCCCTAGCTATTTTTTCAGTGCATTGAAATATATATATTGGTTATCTCAAAAGATCACAGTTTCCAAAGTTCAAGTGGTGATGCGTTTTGGCACTGGGCGAGATTCAGTGAGTTTAATCGATTCCCTAAACAAAACACTGAAACAGTTTGTCCCGGTGCGAGGGAATCGTTAGCGTCTAGTTGGAATGACAAAAAAAAAACTTAAATTTACCGTAAAATAGGAAACAAAAAAAATATAATAGCCCTAGAGAATAATAATATCACATGAAATTTTCAAAGTACACAAATGAGAATACGTAAAATTCGTAAACAACAAAAAAAAATACAAGCTATAATTATTATTACATGTAAAAAATAAATAATAGAAAAAAAAAACGAGATATTGTATACTAAACTAGAAATGCAATATAGGTATCCGCAGAGACATCTAGCGAGTTCATCATGCATTATACATCACAAAGGCACCAAAATACTGCTCGCTGTTTAACCTCCTTATTTAAAAAAAATAAATAAAATTAAAACTTCACCGAGAGAGAGCATTTGAAAAAAAAGTTTCACACATTTTCTAAAACATATTTATCTTTGCAAACGATAAACCGTGCATAGAAACCGCTCATCGATGCGAGAAGTTAATTAACGTTAAAAATATCTAGCGTACAAATACTACAGAGATTACAAAAATATAACAATAATCCATTAGAACACTGGAGTATTTGTAATTTGTCGTTTATCACACTAGGCGAGTTGATATCATATTATCATATTTTGGTATAATTTGGAAAAAATGATATGGGCCTGATATGATCAAGAACAAAGGGCAAAATGGCCTTAATGTGTGCTTAATAAAGGGCCTAGTCCCTATCAACCTAAAATTGTTGAAATATGTATATTTAGAGCTCAGGTTCTCATTAAACTGCCTTAAAATGGCCAGATAGAATTAGGGGGTGATCGGGAGGGAGGGGTATAGTTGTTTTTTGGACATTCGTCGTGCATCAATCGTCCCCTTCTGATACCTCCTCAGTGCCCGAGTCTTCGTCACAATACGAATCCTCCTGAAAACAAATATCACCGGGCGTTGGTTGTGCTGCAGCCACCATCGTCAGACATAAGATACCGTATGCTTTTTTTTCCTTAGTTTTGGAAATCATATAAACACCATACAATTAATCTCTTAATGTATTATGAAACCCTATAAAAATTGAGTAGAAATCTTTATTCCAATTAAAAAATCTGATTTTCTGTCTCGCCGTGAATGAGGTATTTTATTCACTGTAAATACCGTATCTTTGTCTGTTTAAAAAAAACGATTCGGAAGGAAATACAAAAAAAAAAGAAATACCAAGCACTCTAAGCAAGCCCAGAAACTAAATACCATGCATGCTATTTGGTGATCGTACGAGTTTCATAGATGGCTGAAGAATTCATTCTTACGTATATAAGGAACACAAAAAAAAAATTATAATATAACAATGCACCCAGTATTATGTATTTAAGGAGACAAAGTCCAATATTGAATTAATAAAAAAAAAAGCTAATTCAGAAAAGACATCCTTGCCAAAAGTATAAAGATGAAAGGTGATACAATAATGTATTTAAATTTTTTTATTTAACAAGGTACCAGTGACTTGACCTTATATATTTAATTATCAATACCCATAGCAGATATATCAATACCGGTTCATTGTTATATTGTTAGAGTACTAAACATATTGGATCCGATATAAACTAAAATGGGCAAAGTCTAGTCATTTCCAAGTTGCCAGGTCCTAGTTCTCTGGCAACAATTGATAGCCAAACTATTATTCCCGAAACGTGAAGAAAATTTCGAACAGAACAAGTTTATGCACAATTACGATACATACTGTATATCAATCCATAAAACATACATACATACATGTAAAACCAATATACTTTTTAAATATATTAGACCAAAATAATAATATCTCTTATGTTATATGAAAATTACATAAACTACACAAAATTAATAATACAATGGCGACACTTTTACTTCTCAGTTCGTGATGACCAACATCTCTTCACAAACTATTATCCACTCTCTAGTTATTTACATATCTCTATTAATCCTCTTTCACCATTTTACTCTCAGTAACATACGACTTGTTCTAATTATTTAAGATATTTCCAAAAACTTCCATCTTAATTTAATTCAATCTTAAAGTAAAACTTTAACTAACTAACAATGGGAAACATCGCAAGTTAAAAAATACAAAAAGCCAACGTCACATAGTGTACCTAGGCGGTCACCCATCTACGTACTGACCTAGCCTACAGTTACTAACATCTGTGATCAGCCAAGAACCAGTGTCTTCAACACTCTAACCGACACAGTGTTTATTCCCACCACTTTTCGTCACACAAAAAAATTGCGGGTCAAAATTTCAAAGCGCTCCCGTATGAACGTACACCAAAAAATTCTGCATGTGTTATGAGAAATTATTAAATAAAATTTTCTTCACGTTTCGGATACCATTGGTAGCGTGTTCTAGCGTATACACTATGAATATAGTCAACCCACCTCCTCCTCGTAGTCTTCATCATCATCATCCAGACCCTCGCCGGTGTAGAGCAGTACGGCGCGGGACACGACGCGTTCGCGGATGTAGTGACCGATTTCAAAGTCGGCAGTCAACAGCGCCTGTACGATATTAATAATTATAATACTATATTACAATAAATATCTTTATATATAAATTTCTTCTGTGCGTGCGTATGTCACTGAACTCCTCCTAAACGGCTGGACCGATTTTGATGAAATTTTGTGTGAGCATTCCAGTGGACCCGGTGCTAATGTGTACGGAATCTATTACTTATTTTAATTTCACTGAAGAACATTTATCTTAGTTGTGTATTCTTTTAAAGTAATTTTAAAAGTAAGCTTTGGTCTGCGACTTCGCTTGTGTTAATATAGATTTGACATATCATGCCCAAAGAACACTGGTTTTTTCTAGATAAAAATTACAGTATATCCTTTTCTGTACAACACGTAGGCATTTTTTTACTCTGATCGTTTGAGTACTAAGTAACATAATAACTATAAAGTTATTTGTTAGGATATTATAGGCACTTAGCATATGTTACACACCTGGATTTCAGAGGTGACAGTGGAGTTGGGATCCTCGGGCATCGTAGGCGGAGTGAAGAAGTTGAAGAAGGAATCGGCCTGCACAGACTTGGTGACGGTGCGCACTGAACCGCGAGACTTGTGCTTCTGTTTCTTCTTTATCGTCTTCACGGTCACGTTCTTGCCTTTCTTCCAATTAATATCGCATCCCTGTTGTTATATATTATAATGTGATCGATTATTACATCAACCCCACTTAGTATACTTTCTGTCTAAAACAATTTTATGGTAATAACTCTGCTTCTGTGCCCTACCTACGCTTACATAGGGATGCCAAACGTGGACGTATAACACCAAAATATAAAACTAAATTAATAGTACGTCAGAAAGCAGTGGAAAGGGAGTATATTAAAAATAAGACGAGACCAAAGTGAAAAGCTGTCAGACAAAAGTTATAGACGCCTTACAATATGCTCTAAAGCAGAAGTGAACGGACCGTGGTGCGATTTGTAGGACAATATGATTGTTAAATTATATAAATATTTACTAATAAAAAAAATAAAAAATCAGCTGGTTAGTAATCATTTTTGATGATGACATTATTGATACATGTTAGGAGGGGACTCTGATCGAACCATACATTTTGTAGGACAAAAATTTTGTTCAAATAATTTAGATAATTTATCTTGAGATTTATCGAAACAGAAACCCAGTTAGTGATAAATTTTTGAGAATCATCAAATCGACATTTTTTATTCTTGCTACCTCTGTTAGCAAACACAATCGAGAATTTTCGCACAGGAAATTGTTGGGCGTCTCATCGAAACGAAGCTACTTATGGAAAATTAGCTTGATAGTAATCAAGTGCAAGAATGGACCGTGGATACTGGACTATATAGCGAGATGCACGGAAAAAAGTTAGACATTAAAGACAACTATAAGGGAAAGACCAACAGGACAAAGAAGAGCACATCCCAGAAAAATATGGATAGAAGATATAAAAGCGATAGCAGGATACGAATGGATAAAGAAAGCTAAGAACAAAGAGGTCTGGATAAAATTGGAGGTCTTTACCCGAGAAAGGCTTCTGATCGATGCTAATGACAACAAGGATAATGTTCAAGAGTCATTAATAAATTTATATAATATTCAATATTTTTGCTAACATGTAAACTTGTCTTTAAAAATGCATGTAATGATCGGAAATAAATGGGCTTTATTGTTGTTAACTCTGCTCCGGAGTTTTTGGCGGGATCTTGGTCTGTCATGTAGTATGTTTTATTCATAATCTTGTGTTACTTGACTCTATATTGTGTAAAATTGGTGGTTTTTTATGTAATATAGTTTTTTTATTGTGCATAAGTGAAGTGAATGGATAATAATACCATGGGGACCATGAATTCTGAGACGCCACAAAAACTCCATGGAAAGTTCTAACAAGAGAGCCACCATTTTGTTGGAATATTGAATTAATGAGTCGACAATGGAAATAAACACTCTGGGTGAAAGAAACGAAATAATTCAGACAAAGACAATGGTACGCTACTATTAATAAGGAGATTAATATAAAAGAGATGGACAAAAGAATATGTACGAAATATTATATAGAAGATTTGGAGCGCTTATGCCTTTATATATAACTTGGACACGGAAGAAAATTGGTTAAAGGATACATAAGAACTACCTATATTGACAACTTCAGAATTGGCAGTATGGATTAATTCCTTCGCCTGTCCTATTGAACGAATATTATTACTACTAACTGTGCTCCTAAGAGGAGTTTTTGGCGGGATCTTAGTCTGTCATGTAGTGGATTTTATTTTTTATTCATAATCTTGTGTTACTTGACTCTATATTGTGTAAAATTGGTGGTGTTTTATGTAATATAGTTTGTTTATTGTGCATAAGTGAAGTGAATAGAAAATAATACCACGGACCATGAATTCTGAGATGCCACAAAAACTCCATGGAAAGTTCTAACAAGGGAGCCACCATCTTGTTAGAATATTGAATTAATTACTCGACAATGGAAATTAACAAACACTCTGGATGGTACGCTACTATTAACAAGGGAGATTAAGATAAAAAGATGGATAAAAGAATATATTATAGATTTGGCGTTTCTGCCTTTACATTAATTTGGACATCGAAGAAAACTGACTAAAGAATACATAAGAACTACCTATATTGACAACTACAGAATTAAAAGATGATTTAAAAAATTTACGAAATATTATATAGAAGATTTGGAAATTAGGCCTTTAAAGAATATATAACTATCTATATTGACAACTTCAGAGTTGGCAGTATGGATTAATTCGTTCGCCTGTCCTATTGAACGAATATTATTACTACTAACTCTGCTCCTAAGAGCCGTGACGTGATATAGATAATCTATAATTTGTTTCAATGAATAACCTACAATATGTAATTTTTTTTTAAATACTGAAATTTACAGACTGGATGTACATAAAAACAAATTGATTATTTTTTAACTTTACTTTGTTTAACTTAGAGTTCTATAAAATAAAAATAATTCTGGCGCTCCTTCACTTTAAAAGTTTCTATTTCGCTTTAGTTCGCTAATTTAATCCACAAATTAATTAGAATTATAGAACATTTCAAACCTGTCATAGTTATAAAAATGAATAATATAATTAACGGGAAAGGAAATTCATACCTTGCATGAGTAAATTTCCGGTCCCTCAAATTCCAAGGGATTGTCATCATCGGGCTTGCATTTCATTGAATATTCCTTTGTCAATACGGTGTTTGTGAAATAGTCATTGGGTGCAAAGTGGAACTCCAGCGTGAAGCCGATAGGGTCCTCGTGCATTTGCACTGTAATTATGGTCATATTTTAAGTTCCGAGTCTAATGATGTTACAATTCTTATTATATAAAATGTCTCCTCAGTTGGTGATGCATGTTAGTAATCGTCATAAACTTCAGATCTTGGTGTATAATGGTCATCATTTACATCTACGAGTTTGGGCTCATTCAAGTATTACGTACGCAATTATAGAGGATGGGGAATTTGATTTGCTTATTTTTGATAACACAGGGAATACGAGTTCTTAATTTGCTTATTTTTGATAACAGAGACAATACGGGTCTTAAATTTGCTTATTTTTGATAACATATGGGATGGAGGGTCTTCAATTTGCTAATATTTGATAACACAGGGAGATAGGGTCTTTGATTTGCTTATTTTTGATAACATAGGGGTTGACGGATTTGGGTGATGATTATGTTAGCAATATTTATTTATTTAACCAGAACAGATATAACAGTATTTTTATATAAGAAAACATGGGAGGGGGATAAGATCATTGCTTACTTTTGCTGAATAGGGAGGGGGCAGTCCAGAATTACAAAAAATCATCTTACGTAATACTTTAAAGGCTCCATTTCTCAAACATCTAACGACTTTTGTATATTAATATGAAAAGATGTTATTACCTTTAATGTCCTGCAAGCATTTCAGGATTGGTTCATCGTGTTCATGCATCATCTCGCACAACATTGATACATTTCTGAATATATTATACCAGAAGTCTGGGATGCCCTTTACATTCGGATCCATTGGTGGTCTGTAACAAACAGAATCTTATAATTTACAGACATATAGTAGATACACAAAGAAGTTAATGTAATAATTTCTCAGTTGGTGATGCATGTTGAACAAATCAATCATAACTTTCAGTAATTTGGTGTAAAATGTCATCATATTGTGTGTAACACATATTTTTTATATGTGAAAAAAAATTCACTATAAAATATAAATTACAAAAAAATTGCACTTGAAAGTCTCAATTCAAATCAATCTTGTAGATTTCGATGGTTACTGACTTACAGCCGGTTCCAATAATCTATCTATCTGTAACTGGCAGTTAAAACAACTACCTCAGCTAACTATTGGCTCGTTTCTGCGTTTCAATAAACACAGATAGATAAAGAATTCTATCTTTCCTTATAAACTACCTGCCGGAGGGTCTATCCCCTGCTCTAGTTTTATAAGTTCATAGAACAAAAAAGTAAAGCGTTTCAATAACATTTTTACGGTTATCTCTCCTTTGTTCACACTATCCTTTGTTTGATCTTCGTCTATCGTCCGATTTTGGAGGATAATGCGTTATTGAAGGATTCTTAAATAATATTTTTTAATAAAAAACCATGGATTTGTTTTGTGATATTAATGATATTGATTTGTATGAGGCCGGTGTATTTAATTGAGACTCAGATGATGGCAATTTAAAGATCATAGTTTTGATACTCGATTAAACTATGAATACGAATTTGCAGAATCTGAACTTATATATTTTTATATATGGAAACAATATTCTTAGAAAAAGCACAAAAATCTGCAAATCAAAGTCATCAACTTTTTTAAACTCAAGTCAAGAATTAGCGTTTTGATATTTTACGTTTAAAATTTTTAGTAGATTGTAAAATGACAAGAGCAAACAGTGTTCAATAAATATTATTTTTCAATAATAATTATTTTAAAATATAGTTTTTAGCATATGATAATAATTTTAGTAAATATAAATATTAAATGTACTTATAATGTTGATCTTAAATAGAACACTAAATATTTAATATGTAGAAACAAAATGCATCTGGTATCTGAGGGACGTTCTTAACTGGAGTTAGAAGAGCCTTATCCGAGCTCGAGGGAATACTGTTATTGAAACACCTGTCATAGATAGATTAGAAGACACGATCTATCACAGACTGCTACTTACATTTAACTAGAGTTAGGATTATTGAGACCGGCCGTTAGACCACACGATCATTTAACATCAGGAGTTATTACAGTCAAACTATACATTTAAAAAAATAAATATTTTAAATTACAAGGAATATATACAACAAAAAAAAACTATAATTAATAAACTGACCAAGTATATAAAAACTATTATTATGTAATATTATTGTAATTGTAATATATTAAAAACTTACTCAACAGGTTTGTTCTCTTCAGCTGGTTTGTTTTTATCGTCAGTTCCTTCGGTAATGGCTGTACCCTCCACGGCTCGCGCCAAGTCTTCATCCTCAGTTTCGTCACGCCATGGATTCTGGCATTCTTCCTCCGTCGGCTCGTATATGCCATTTACTATTTGAGCACGCTACAAAGAATTAATTGGATTAGTTACATTATTCTTTTAAATATCTGTAATATAGCTTTAATCAGATTTGTTGTTGAAGTGTTTGTTTTCGTGAGTACACACACATCCAATAATGTGTCGTCATTTTCGTACACTGCCTAGAGTGGTCAGATAGAGGTCAGTGTTCAGATAATGTCTAATTGTGTCCTTTTAAGTTGCAATAGGGAATAATTTGTATGTGTTAATTTTGTGGCCAGATGATTTTTTATAGTGTTCCAGTCTATTTTTATAGGCTATACAAAACCTTCCTATTTCCTCTTAAACAGTTGCAATTTCGAGGTAATCATGTACTTCTTTGTTCCGTGTATACCATGGCGTATTGCATAATGTCTTCAATACTTTATTTTGGTATCGTTGGAGTATTTTTACATTAGAGTGACTTGCAGATCCCAGAGTTGTATGTCATATGTCCAGACCAATTAGTTATTTTGAGTTTACTTTTTTTTTATAACTGTCTACCCTATTTACCTGCTGGGCCTTCACAGCTTCACTGGACTACTAACAGTTTTTACAGACTTTAACTCTTTTAACAGACTTTACATTTAGTTTTTTTAGTTACTATACCAATTTTACGATTTTAAATGAATTTATGATTACAATGGATCATCGTCTGGTCGAAATTCAACCATATGGGGTATAAAGTTTTATTTTATTACATTTTAGTTATATACGATTATTTTGATCTCTATATCTTTATGATTTTTTTCTTCTAAACAATAAAAACTGTATTAAGTATTCTAAGGAGTGTGAACTATGATGAATACTTGCCAAACTTTTTAACTGCTCCAAATATAGTTGAACAGAGCACAAATTTAGGTAGAAATAAGTATTACATGTAACACCCAGAGTAGAATAAATAAATGTCAATTGCCAAACTCTTTGACTATATTATACACAAAGCTGATCTTAAGGGTATATATTCTGACAGGCCTAAAAAAATGACGTGGATTATGAATAAATATGTATAGAAAACTATTTCAAAAATGTTTTTTTTCCTCGAACTAACTACGCTATTGGCCTTTTTAGAAGCCTCTACAGCTTCACCGGACTACTAAGGCGAGCGCTTAAGGTACTCAGCCGATTTTGTTTTTAGGTAACATGCTCAAGGGCCCACAGCACACTTCGACTTGGGCTGTTACCTGAGAAATCCCGGATCTGACCTAGCTAAACTATTCTAAGCTATTCATACATATATTCATTTTTGAATCAGAAATTGCATGATTTTGCATTGCATTTATTGATAAACAAGAAGAGACTCCATAGAGACTAAACAACAATGAGAAAATCGGTTGACAAATAGAAGAGAAAAAGATATTGAACTGTTTCAACTTCTCTTATTTATAAAAAATGAACAAATATTTTTCGAATTGTGAACAAGTATAGTTTTATATAGAAATTTCATAGAAGATTTGGAGAGATTGAACCACCCACCTTTTCAAACAAAGGTTTGTATAGCTTCTCGTATTTGCACTCCAAGGCGTGTACTTCGCTGTAGAATTTAGCTTCAATGTCAACGAACTCTTTTTGCAACGTACGCAGAGCTCGTATACGTCTGCGTACATTGGGTGGTAGAGATGCCAACGCCTCGGCTTGGATGCGGCTGGTTATGGCGGCCAACATTTCATTTCGGGAGACACCGCTTTACATATAACAAAGAATTATCAAACTTATTTACACGTAAACGATTATTCACGGAAGTTTTACCAAACCTACCTAATGTTTACATTTGCAAGTCGGAAATAGAAGTATCGATCTAACTATGAAGTTTTTATCTTATTTCTGAAGGAATCATGTGTATAGTCTATCTAATTTCGATAGCAGTCGTGCCGTATTGCAGATGCTTAAATCCTAACTAACATTGTACATGCGAATGTATGTTTGTTACGCTTTCACGCCTTAAAACTACTCAATCGATCATAATGAGAAATGATATACACGTAGAGACACAGACAAAAGCATAGAATACCCAGAAAAAAGAAAGAATTTTCAGAGGGATAAAAAATATATTTTAAACTCATCGGACATAAGAACTGGGCCTATTTACATTTACATTTAAATTTAGCAAATTACATATGCCTGGAGTATAGACAAAGGGAAGAATATGTGACGTTCCGAAAAGAAACTACATTACCGCGGGCCAAGTTGCAGGCAAGAATATGTGACGTTCCGAAAAGAAACTACATTACCGCGGGCCAAGTTGCAGGCAAAAGTTATTAAACTGAGGAAAATATTACATCAAAATAATAAATAATTAAAAAATGTTTAGTATCGGCATAATTAAAATTAAAATAACTACTTCCTCAATAAACGTAACTAACACAAAAATAATGTTTCATAATCGGAATTCTAGTTTTTTGTACGTTGAAATATTCGAACTCTCGATTCGGTATTTGAATTCGTAACAACACTAATAATTTAATAAATATTAATTAATATACTAATATACTGAGCAAGAGTGCGTCTTAGACAAGATTAATAAATTACTCAACACCAAAATGATAAAAAGGATTATAATACTTGTAACTGATTGGCATTATATCTAATTTTTGTTCTATTAAAATAAATTACTTGATTATCTCAACGAAAAATATCTTTATCTACAAGATTTGTAAATACATAAGGTGTCTGCGACCTATTTCCCTTAAAATAGATCCGTTACAAAACAAGGTAAACATTGATCGATCAGGCGGCGAGCAGATAATTTTCAATACGCAGTAAATTCATAGTTTGATATATTTCTACGCGGAAGAAATATACCGATAAAGAATGCGATTCAATATAAAGATCCTAGAATATAATTGTTCAATTCGGACTACTAAATTCTACTGTCTATTCAATTTACGAGGTCTGAATGAACGAACAAAAAATGAATTATCCTAGTAGCTTTCAGATTACTCGACAATGAATATTATAACTAGTTACAAGCTATCAAAGTACAAGTATAAAAATTGATTTAAATACGTCGATCTCTCTACCGTGATAGAACTAACTTTGCATTATGTCAATAACCTCGGTCCAGGGTGATTGCATCTTTTTGTTACTATAAAAACCCGTCTGTGAGTAACGCGGCCGGAATAAAAAAAAACATTTTTACTTAACAAGCAGTCTACTTGTAATAAGCCCATGACAGTGCAATATCTAGTTGACAATAGTATCATGGATTTACTTTTTAGAAATACATTTTGAACATGAGAACTTCTCTTACATGTAAATAATAATGTAAATGTGTTTGTGCTTTGGAGATTTTTGTGAAAAAATGTTGCAGGTATCCCCAGGAATATGTAATAAAATACATTTCAATCATTTTTAGAAATGTCTGTGTTTGCTTAAACACACATGACTGCTAAATTACTACCTTCACGATAAAACATAAGGCACATTCTTGCTCAATATTTATGTTTCATTAAAATCAATTCACTCTATCAAAAGTTATTGTAATTTTAATGACGACGCGACTTAAGTACGAGAGAAAGATGTATCCTGGCCACGATACAAAGGACTTCTATGCCAAATTTTATTGTAATTCGTCCAACCGGTTGAACTTCATTATTGGGAAAAAATTCAAACAAACCTACTTACGCATATATAATATTTATTAGACATTGACAACTGACGGTGCTCTGTCAGGTCTTCAAGAAAAATTCAAATTTTGACATAATAAACTTACGCATTTTTTAGAGATAGGAAAAAGTATTCGACTAGAAAAATCGTATGTTCAAAAAAGTTTCTATACATTTTTTTTAAACATCGTTGACTCTGCAAGCCAGTGCGTAAAGACGGATAGTTTTTGTGGTGCTTTGAAATACGTTAGTCACGCGACCACAAAAGGTTTGAGCAATCTATACTTCGTTATTATATAGAGAAAAAATACAAGGACATTTTAGTTTATAACTATTTTCTGTGTAGTGTTAACAATCTGTTTTTATTGAAAATTGCTATAAACTCTCAATTAAATGGAGTTAGAAAGTTTCGTTTTTAAAAACGACATTACTAATTTCAGTTTACAATATTTATTTTTAACGCACTTTTAAAAGAGGCGTTCTTCATTCGAAATTTCCATAAATTATAAACCGATTCGGATTTTGTTTTCAAGGTAAAGGTGATATTTTTAAGGGGTTTCCATTTCCGTTTCTTTAACATTGGACCTTAAGATTTCGAAGATGTGCCAGGGAACTGTTGAAAATCGAATAGGAAACGTATAAATAAGATGTTCGGTTTATGACAATACTAGACTACGTAAGTTACTTTATTATGATCAAGAACGCCATGGTGCATTTTTTTAGTCTATTTAATTTTTTATAAAAAATATATATTTCGGCCTCTTAACTGGTGTCGAACCATAGTGCGTCACATGACATATCTCGTCAATAATTTACGTAATAAAAAAAATCTAAGGATGATTAAAAAAAACCTTAACCAGTTGCAGTGTTAAAATAGTAAACAGTGCCGTTAATGTAATAAAACCGCCTTTTTGGATTTAGATTACTCGTAATTACCAAGTATGAGAAAACATTGCGTTACCAGATGATAAAACAGACTCGGTTAACTATTCTTAGAAATAAATTCGATCATTTACGACCAAACTGCATTTAGATTTAAATTTCAACACCAAACGTAGATGGCGAGCAAAGATAATAATAAGGTAATAACCTAGTAATTTCTAGAAACACGTTGCTTTCAGTGGGATAGTGTTAATCAAGCCACGAGATCCCGTTCGTAAATTGGACGATCCAGTCATTGGCGTGATGTAATTCAAAATTGGATATTCATCAATTTTCCATGTAAAATCCTCGTCAGTCTATATACGAACATTGGGTACGTATTGTACCGATTTAGTAGCCTTGAAAATAGATCATTTCATACGGCCATAAAGCTTAGTCATGTACTAACAATAGAAAAAGCAAATGATTTTTTGTAGCCTTTTGAATACGTGTTCATTTTAATTATAATCGAATTTAGTAGTTTCGATTTAAAAATCAACGACTATTTATATATCATATACATCCTTACTAACTTACCGACTTCAGACACGTAAAAATCGTTATTTTTCTTTCATGGGAACTGTGTATTTTCCTTTGATTAATTGTGGATATTCTATTATTTGTGTCGTTTAGTATCAAAAGTGGTCAACTCCATTTTGCGATTTTTCTGGGTATAGCCAATATTCCATTTTGAGCTTATTACAGAGACTACATTTAGGTATCTGTAGAGTTTTAATACAATTAGTATAGAAAGCTAGAAAAATAAAAATGTATGCTATAGTACAATAGTTTAAAGTTATGAGACTTAGAAAATTGCAAAGTGGAGTTGACCACTTTTGATTCTAAACGACACATTCGATTTTAACGTTGTCATTTAATTTTACCATTATATTTAGCTTCTATGCTAGAACGGTAATAATGTGTAGTCTAAATATTCTAAAAGCTCTTAGTATGCCTATAAGAGACTGTAATACGGGAGTAGTCTGGTGAAGCTGTAAAGACCTTGTCAGGTCAATAGCGCAGTCAGTTTCTTGAAAAAAAAAAGTAATACTGGTTCAAACGTTTATGAGACTAGGCCGGATAAAAGATACTTCAATTTTATTTAGTTGAGATTAGAAGCCCGCCCACTTTTCGTCTGTATTTCTATTTTTATAAAAGATCTCTATAATGAAGCACATTTGTTTACTTTCTAAATAAGTTGCTAAAAATCAATTTTCATTCTCATTTTTTTTAAATATGAATTTTCATCCCACTTTTTTACAACTTTAAGGGTTGAATTCCCAAAATTCCTTCCTCGGTGTTGAGAAAACGAATAGGCATGTAAATTTTCAAAGCCAGTATTTTGTAGTCATATATTCTAGTTTTATTTTTTAGATATATAAATTAGTAGGTTAGTTTTAAAGATTACTGATAGATTGAATTTGATCAAGATAAAACTATGAAAGTACACTCGAGTCGCCAACGATCTAAGATGTTAGAGCATTCCGTGAGTTAAAGTGAGCATTTATTGATTAAGTAGAGCATGAAATGAGTCACTGGTTCAATGAACCGTAATCTTGGCCGTTCTTATGTCTGACAATGTGGAGTACAAGAAAAAAAGAAAGACAGTCTTTTTATCCAACAAGCTATATTGGTAATTCCTTATATATTGTATTTAATCATTTTCGATTCTTTAACTGAAATATTGTTTTACAACTCAAGACTGACCATGTATTAAAATGAAATACACTTTCAAAACGGATGCGAGGCTGTTAAGACTATTGCAGACAATTCTTTAAATGTTTGTCACAAAATTCGAGTTTAATAAAAAATTTAAGTGCCTAGTTATGTCAAAAATTGTTTTTTTTTGTAACATTTTTTGAAGTTATACTTCTTATGGCGCGTTAGGGAAAATGATGAGATTAAATTTTTAGGATGCGCGCGCTCACCATCACGAAAAACCGACACCCTGAAGATAGCTGTAGTCAACAATTTGTTTCTTTGTATTAAAACTTTCAATGTATTAAATACCTTTTTTTCTATTGTTAGTGTCGTTTTTTCTACAAACGTAGAATGTGGCGAACGATAAATTTTTTGAAAATATTTTTATCTTGTTACGCCAAAGAAGTATAAGCTAACGCGTTTACATAAGTACACACACACTTTTTTTTTATTTATTGTTTTTTAATTTAGTGTATGTCTGTTTGTACCTGCTATTGGTTCATGGTATTAAAATATTGGTATCATGCCTCAGCAGTAGTTTTACTGTTCAGTCCTTCAATTCGCATTTAGGATTCCCGCGAAAGACGGATTTAACGTAAACTACTATTGTAATTGTTCTTTATTTAATACAATTGCATTATCAGTAACGAAATATTAACGTACAAATATGTGAAATATGATTTATAACTATTTCGGAAAATCAAACGGGTCGTACTGGTTCAAATCAAACTGGTTTTAAAATTTTTACCTGTCATCATCATGTTTGACATAAATCAAAAGTTTGCAATTCAGTTAAATTTTTTGAAAATATTTTTATCTTGTTACGCCAAAGAAGTATAAGCTAACGCGTTTACATAAGTACACACACACTTTTTTTTTATTTATTGTATGTCTGTTTGTACCTGCTATTGGTTCATGGTATTAAAATATTGGTATCATGCCTCAGCAGTAGTTTTACTGTTCAGTCCTTCAATTCGCATTTAGGATTCTCGCGAAAGACGGATTTAACGTATAACTACAATTGTAATTGTTCTTTATTTAATACATTTGCATTATCATAACGTGACGAAATATTGACACTATATGTGAAATATGATTGAAACTTTTTCGGAAAATCAAACGACCCATCTAGTTAAAACAACTGGTTTTAAATTTTTTACCTATCAACATGTTTGACATAAATCAAAAGTTTGCAATTCAGTTATTATTTATGTAAATATTCTATAATTGAAACCAACAGTACTTAATACTTTTTGGTTTATATACTATTTTGTAATAATTATGTAAACGGTTTCTTTTTTAAGAAATTTCAACATCTGAGCTCTATAAAATATTGTGTATTTTATATTTTAATGTTTCATGCAGTTTGTTATAACATCGTTTAATACTGTATTTAAGCCTCTGACACGAACAATAGAGGCAGACAAAAAAGAATACTATTTCAACCAAACTGTTGGTGCGACGTCGATAGCCGTATTAGGCTTAAAGAGTTTCGTGAGCGGGAACCGTTTTTAACGGATGATTCATCTCTTTCAAATAGGGAACTGTTACTAAGCAGTTAAATATGAAAATTTTATCAACGCTTTTATTTAAGGTTTTCAAATTCTGTTATCCCGATAATATAGTATAGTAATTAATAAAGTTATGATATTTCAGCTTCGTTGTTTTTATTTTATGAAAATGTATACTAAAATTACTATTTACCGATACAATATTACTTTTTTATTGGAGTGCGTAGTTTTAAGTTGTAAATAAACTACAAAAGAGAATGATTCACATATAATTTATAAGATAAGTATGTAGCACTCTTTGTAAACAATTCATCAGGATATGGGACTACTTTATAACGTGCTGCGTAATTGTCGTAGAAAATTTTGATTGAAAATATTGAATTGGTTACATGGCTAGAATACTAGTGGTAGTAAATATATTTTAAGTAATTATTAACAACGAATTATTGAAATAATCGTATATATACACGATATAATACATACTCCAGAATCTGATAGAAATTACGTACATCAATTGGGTCAAAAATTACTTGACCATGAAAACGTGGTGTAGTACTTAGACTTATGCAAAATATATAGTTCATAAATATGTTCCTACTAAAAATTCAACGATAAAAAACATATAACCTAAAATGTGAATGAATACCTTTTCATTAGATGTTTAGCAAGTTCACCGCCAGCGACGATTTCTTCCTCCTCTCCGGATTCTACGTCGGATGTGTGATCATCACCAGAACGCTCCACTGAACCCATTTTATCTGCTAAAATAATAAAACCATGTAAAAGCAAGTAAGTTCGCGCCACGTTGGTTACGCTACCGGCTTCTGTAAATACGTTATAATACGCTCCAAAATTACAAAGTAACCATTCGAAAAACTTAAAAATTAACTATATTTCTATTATAACATGCAAATATCACGTTGGTATTTGAAAAATATAATGCGTAGTAAGTCGAAATACCATTTGGGCGACCACATGGCAGATACCTATTTCCTAAACTACAAAATTAAGTCTACTCACAAGTAATTCTTAAACCGATCAATAATCTGGAAAATATATTAAAGCAATGAATATTACTACGTTGTATTACAAGAAATAATACAAAATTACGACGTACCTTTATGCCGACAAAACTCGTGAAAAGAAAGATGGCGACAATATACGAGTGAATGACGTCCTAGCGAATGACATGAACTAGACTGAACTAGTTGTTGAATGAACTAAATAGTTCAGTGTTTTATGTTGGCAGTTCTACCGGAACTTAGAGTCTATAGATTAAAATATCTTCAGTGCAAACCGTAGACAGATCTCTGTCTACGCCATGGACATAATATTAATATAATAAGTCCATGGTCTACGTTGCAAACAAAAGATATAAGTTAAGAAATACATTTTGCATTCTATAAAACCAGAGATCAACTTGATCGATTACACAGATAATTATATAATGAACCAGACCTCAAGTGTGTAGCTACCGAGTATGTCATCCCTTTGGCAGCCTGGCTGAATCTTCGGTATATATTGTAAATAGAATGTAGTTCTGTCTGAACAATCGCATGTTTCTATAAGTACCATATAATATAGTGTTATGAATAAAACAGTCTATTTTACGCACTCTGAGTGTTATTATTTCGCTGTCCGTGTCAATCTAGTACTAGTTTAGTCACACTTATAGTAGTGAGCCCGAAGCTCCTACATTTGGTGAACCCGACGTGATCATCATTATCACCAGCAACTCCGGCGTGATCTGCGTGTCGGCACGATGGTGATGCCGAAGTTCCTACAATAGTACACCATCGATACGACACGATTCCGCACACCAGAGCCTCATCATCCGACATGATACCAGGCTTTACTATCACACGCGTTCACGTGATAATGCCGCCGTACCTACATTAAGGTGACAACGCAGGAAAAACTACATAATGCAGTTTTGATACTACATTTCTATTCATTAATTTTTTTTATCAATAATTCTGGAACCTTAGTTAAGTTGTTGAGCAGCAATATATAATGGCATATCCGTATAATGAAAAGATATAGCGTGTAGTGTACTGATGTAAAAAGTATATACTTATTTTATTACTTATAAACTATGAGTTTATATTTGGAACGATTTGAAAAGCGTAGACAGTTAGACTATTCACGGACTTGTTGAAATGTATTTTAATATTTAGTAATTTCCGTGATTTAATAAAGTTTGCTGCACATAAATATATATTATGTTATTTTAATAGTTGTAGCAAAGGCTGATACACACCAAATTGCGACGAGGATGGCATGTTCCCGGACTTGTTGACATGTATTTTAATTTTTAGCAATTTCAATAGTTTAATAAAGTTTGCTGCATTTAAATATATATTATTTTATTTTAAATGTTGTGCCAAAGCCTGGTACACATCACAGCGCATACTGAAATAAATTAATGCTTTGTTCGGTGTAGATACAAGGCATGCCTCTAGAACCATATTAAAAATTACCACAACGCATCTTTTAAATTACACCGGCACACAAAAACATAAAAGTGATTTGCACTACTTTAATTATTTTTAAATGGCTCATTTTTATATATGTTGTGATAATATCATTCTAATTCACAGACGTGAACCAGTGTTTCCAGACACCTAACCAGGAGCACAACTTCTGCCAGACGTTTTAAAGCAGGTTAAAAAATGAATGTACTTAGCTTATTAATTCTAAATGCTTGATTTTTTTATACGTTATTCGGATAACTATTACAAAGCTATATTTCATCAGTCCGACAGATTGCAAGGGGCAAACATCCCGCCAGACGTGAAAAATGGTCACTTTTATTTTTTTGTGTATCAATGCAATGTGGCAAAAGGTTTATTTTTTTAAATATACATAGGCAACCGTGGTCCTTCTCCAAAATTGATATTTAATCTGTTAATACTGTCAATTATTATTATACTGTCAACTGTGTCAATGCTAATAAATAGATGGGAACTAAAAAGCGTTACGTGAAACCTTGTGTTTTGATAATATTTTGATGATTTTTAAATGAAGTGATTGATCCAAGATGCCACCTACCGTGCAAACCAATGAACCGGATAGAGATAAACGTCCACAAAGAACGGGAGAAAGAAGGTTAGTTTCTATTTTAATATTTGTGAAAAACTTTCTTTTACACGTTGTAAACATTGCACATTCCTCAGGTCGGAGCTTGTCACAAGAGTGAAGTACTGTAATACGTTACCAGATATACCATTTGATCTAAAGTTTATAACGTACCCGTTTCCTTCAACTCGATTTATTCAATATAATCCAACATCTTTGGAGAAAACCTATCGGTATGAAGTGCTCACGGAACACGATTTGGGAGTTCATATAGATTTGATCAATCGTGATATATACCAAGGGGATGGTAACGCTGTATTAGACCCAGCAGATGAGAAATTACTGGAAGATGACGTCCTTACACCTCAAGACTCGAAAAGATCACGGCACCACGCTAAGAGTGTTTCCTGGTTGCGTCGTTCTGAGTATATATCTACAGAACAGACAAGATTTCAACCTCAGAGCATGGAAAAGGTAAAAGAATTTGTAGCTTTAAGAAATCAAAAAGTTGTTGAGAAAAATATATACATTTGTTGTTGCATACTTTTCATTAAATATCTATTCAATATAATATGCCAAAAAAAAAAATTTCGTAGTCATCTGATAGATAGTATGATTATATATAACTGATATCAAAAGGAACACAATTCTGTGACCAGTTATGGTCTGTATCTATACATATAATGACAATGTAAATCTAATGTGTCTGTTCTTTTTCGATTTTTATAAAAAAAGTAATTGTTGCTGGTGTCTAGGAATAAGTAATAAACTGCATTTCAATCATTTTTAGAAATGTCTGTCTCTCTGTCTATATGAACACGCATCACTGCTAAAGTACTGAGTTCACAATAAAACCTCAGCAAGAAAATCATAAAGCATATCTTCAGGAGTAACATAGTCTTTGTGTCATTAAAATCGGCCCACTCTATCAAAAGTTATGATGGCTCGATGACGGCTCCAGTTAAGTACAGGAGAAGTGTAGTAGTAATCTATACTTAATATTATAAAGCTGGGGGTTTGTTTGTTTGGTTGAATGCTAGGAACCACTGGTCTGATTATTATAGCTCATTTATTGAGGTAGGCTATAGGGTATATCATCACGCTAAAACCAATAGGAGCAGAGCACTAATAAAGAATGTTTTAATATCAGGGAGTTTTATCCTTCTGAGAGCTCCGCTGTTTGTTAGCGATAACCCAGAGTAACTATTCCATGCGAACGAAGTTGTGAGCAGAAGCTAGTATATAATAGGTTGATTGCTAATTGCTGACAATATCCTTCAAGTTAAAATTTAGGAGGACCAGAACTGCAGCTCTATGGCAGAAGTCAGAGTAGACATGGGGCTCTTCCAGTATAACTGTTTTTCTTTGAAAACTGTGTTTTATGTGTAATAAATTTTTTTTAGTAATTATAATAAATTTTTAGGTTGAAGCAAAAGTTGGTTACAATGTCAAAAAGATATTCAGTGAGGAAACATTATACATGGATCGAGATAGTCAGATTAAAGCTATAGAAAAGACATTTGATGACAATAAAAAACCGATTGAAAAGCATTACAGCAAGCCTGGAGTCACTCCGGTTGAGATCATGCCCGTTTTCCCTGACTTTGAGATGTGGAAATATCCATGTGCGCAAGTTATATTTGATACAGATCCAGCTCCATCTGATAAAAATATTGCTGGTCAGATAGAGGCCATGTCTCAGGCAATGATTCGGTAAGTACTCTAATAGCATAGATAGTGTTTCTCAGAATTTTTAATTTAACACCTACACTGTCTTGTGGCATCACTCTGTCTAAGCAAAAAAACAAATATTGTGTCAGTTATAAAGAGGTGAAGTTTGTTTTAAATTGCATATCCTATTCTGAAAGTTCTTTTGCTAATAGAATGCTGCATTATTCAGAAGTAACCCAAAGCTCTGCTTTATTATTTAGTTTCGCATCTATTATAAGTTTGTAAAGATAGATAGAGTAGAGATAGAGTAATTCAGTAACTTTTTTACTGAATTTAAATGAATTGACAATTAAATTAATTGTCAATTAATTTAATTTTTATTCTTGTTTAGTAGGTATTTCTTATTTGTCATGCCATCAACAAATCAATACCCTTATGTCTCTATTTATCATATTTCAGCTTCTTATGTATATAATATTTATACAGCTCTCAATACAGTTAATTATTTCTATATGTGATCAAAAATTGGTAATCCTTATTATGATCGAATGTTTACCATTAGTTTTAGTAACACATATAAAGTCAAGAACAGTTACTGAGGTGGGCCTCCGGCGCTCTCACTGACCGAACGAAACGCGACATTGCAAGCACTGTTACTTCACGTCGGTTTTCTATGAGAAGGTGGTACTACCCCGAGCGAGCTGACCCATTCATGCTGAAACCAGTAATAGTTTCAGCGTGGCTCTACCACCCTTAGTACAACTCTCAATACAGTTAATAATTTATATATGTGATCAAAGATTGGTAACCCTTATTATGATCAAATGTTTACCATTAGTTTAAGTAACACATGTGAAGTCAAGAACAGTTAGTAATTATTACATAATTGTGTATCTTGAAATTGGATAACTTTATAATGTTTTATTATAGAGGTGTGATGGACGAAAGCGGTGAGCAATTTGTAGCATATTGTCTACCGACTGAGGAGACTATACAAAAGCGACGACGTGATATCACTGAAAATATACCATACATGGACGGCGATACATATGAGTACAAAATGGCTAGAGAGTACAACTGGAATGTAAAGAGTAAAGCATCTAAAGGTTATGAAGAAAATTACTTCTTGGTGAGTTTATACAGAATTATTTATGTTGTTGACGTTTTATAGCTGTCTTCTGCATTGTTTACTAAATAACCTGTGACTTTGTTTCAGTATCTTTGGTTTAATATAACATAATATGAAATAATAATATAATGCTGAAGCTCTTTCTAAAGTCCCTGTGGTCTAGGTGTATGGTCTAGGTACCATAATTTAATTTAAAAGGTTTTTGCCTAGCACCTTCTAGTTCTGTTCTGGCAGTTACACTTCCTAGCAAGTTGTGGACTTTAGGCTTCTTGTGCCACTGTCTCTACCAAATTGTCACTTAAAATTAGATAAATCTATGATAAAAGTCAAATTCTTTAAGTATAAAAGCATCTTTAATATGTTCTTCTACCTTTTTTAAATAGGGTTCTTTTTGGTGAGTTTATACAAAATTATTTATGTTATTGATGTTTTGTAGCTGTCCTCTATATTATTTAATAAATAACCTGTGACTTTGTTTCAGTATCTTTGGTTTAATATAACATAATATGAAATAATAATGTAATGCTAAAGCACTTTCTAAAGTCCATGTGTCTAGGTACCATCAATTAAAAAAAAAGTATTTTACCTAACACCTCAAATACATACTAAGTACCAATTGGATGACAGAAAAAATAATTGATTAATAAGAATAATCGATGTTTTGGGGTCATTCAAGTATTATGTAAGCAGAGTTTTTATAATTTCTGACCACCGTCTCGCCCTGGTCAGCAAAAGTAAGCAATTTTCTTAACGCTCACCCCCATAATTACGTAAACATTTATATAAGTATATCCAAATCTGTTCTAATTCAGTATATAAATATTGCTGATCCTTTCCTTTCCGACTATTGGACGAATATTATTACTACTGTCTCTGCCAAATTGTCACTTAAAATTAGCTAAATCTATGATAAAAGTCAAATCCTTTAAGTATAAAAGCACCTTTAATATGTTCTTCTACCTTTTTTAATTATGGTTTTTTTTTTATATTTATGTTCTGTTACCAGCATAATGTGAAGTTACTTCAAGTTAAAGGTAAAATACATACTAAGTACCAATTGGATGACAAAAAAAATAATTGATTAATAAAAATAATCGTTGTTTTGGGGTCATTCAAGTATTATGTAAGCAGAGTTTTTATAATTTCTGACTCTCCTCTCCCCCTGGTCAGCAAAAGTAAGCAATGTTCTTAACCCTCACCCCCATAATTACGTAAACATTTATATAAGTATATCCAAATCTGTTCTAATTCAATAAATAAATATTGCTGATGTATCACATTTCCGACCCCCAGCCCCTATGTCATCAAAAATAAGCAAATCAAGGACGCCCCTCCCCTCATCAGTCCTCACGTAATACTTGAATGACCCCTTTATTGGTGTATGGAAAATTGACTGTACATTGCAATCTAAAAACAGCAACCACCTAGAAATCTACATACTACTACATACGCCAGTCGGCTCTGTCATCCCGGCATGAAGGCCTTTCCGCCACTGGATATCTTAATTTGTCTTCAAACTAACCTAAAAGAAGTCGCTATGCCAAGTTTAGTACTATGCGGTAGCCGACTGCCACCCTGGACTTTCCAGGAATGCATACAACTTAGTGACATCATAGATTTTTTTTTGTGTCTTAGAAGGCAAACTAACATGTGGGTCACTTGATATTAAGTGATCACCATCGTCCATAGACACTAACAACACCAGGGGAGTTGAAAGTAAGTTGCCAGCCTAAGTTTGGGGGAAGGGGTTGGGCGGGAGGGGGAGAGGAGAGGGAGGTAGGCCTCCGGCGCTCTCTTGTGCACCTGGTGATGTGACCAGTCAAACACAATTAACTTGTTACTCAATTAGTAATTAAAACTAAAAGTACTTTAACTCTCTATATGTCTTGACACTAAAATAGACACATGAATGATCATAGTCCTGGTAAGGCCGGCAACGCACTTGCGACTCCCCTTGTGTTGCTTGTGTCTATGAATGGTGGTGATCACTGATGGACAGGTGATCCGCCTATTCCTTTGTCTCCTATAATATAAAAAAATTATCTGTAGGTGATGCGCAATCATTGCGTATATTATAATGAATTGGAGACACGCGTGAGACTTTCCAAGCGGCGCGCTCGCGCTGGGGCAGCGGCTCAAGCACTTACTCGGCTTGTTGTGACCCATCGACCTCTCAGTGGGCCCGAGCACCGGATGCTGCGACTCCGGGAGAAACAATTAGAACCACCTCAGGTATGTAACAGATACTTATATATGGATCTTTTTATCAAAACTGTCACACAGGAAGTTGCTGAATTCATTAAAAATGACCAAAGTAGACTTCTCAAACGCATTAATATACTGGCATCTAAGCTGGAAGGTGAAGGAAGCATCTCGCACTGTCGATTAAAAACGATTCAGTGTTTTCAACCTCTAGGTTGAGTGTACAATTATTAAAAGATTATTAGAAGGTTTGTCAACTGTCTGAGCTTATTTTTTTATTTACTGGGACACTTTCTGAATCAGTAATAGTGTTTTAAATAAATAAATAAAAATAAATACCTTCTCAGGTTTTAAGTTCAACATTTTTTTTTTTTATTCCTCTGTTGTCATTTAATTGGTCCATATTTATATTCTTATAAGTTATGGTCATAAAATAAGCCCTTAATATATTTTAGTAAATAACATGTTTATTTAATTTTATGAGGATTTATGAGAAATATTATAATGCCTTGAAACATCCAATTATTGTATGCTTAAATTATTTATTTTTAAAGATTTTTTAATTATCGGTTATCGCAGGAGGATGAAGAAGAAGAAGAGGACGAGGAGGAGGACGAAGAAGAAGAAAAGCAAGAACAGAGTGAACAAAAAGAGAGGTAGCATATTAAATAATAATTCATCTGAAAATAAGGCTAGTCTTTGTAGGTGGTAGAGCCACGCTGAAGCTATTAATGATTTCTGCATGAATGGGTCGGCTCGTCCGGGGTACTATCACCCGACACACAGAAAACCGACGGGAAGTAACAGTTCTTGCATTGTTGCGTTTCGTTCGGTCACTGAGAGCGCTGGAGGTGACTGCCAGAGTGCGACTCCCCTGGTGTTGCAAGTGTCTTTGGACGGTGGTGATCACTTAACATCAGGTAACCCACCTGTCCGTTTGCCCACTATGTTATAAAAAAAAGTCAAATTACTATGTACTTTTCTTTCGTACTTAAGACGCGTCGTCATTAAAATTGCAATAACTCTTGATCAACCGAACCTATTTTAATTAATTAAAGACGAAATGTTACTTGAATATATGCTTTATGAAAGGTTTTGTCCTGGACGCAGTACTTTAGTAGTGATGCGTGTTCATACAAACATACAGACATTTGTAAAAATGATTGAAATGTATTTTATTACTTATTCACATGCAACATTTTTTTCTACAAATATCTAAAAAGTACAGACATATGTATAGATGATGATGTTAATTACAGATCCCGTTCGAGGTCCAAGTCTGCCTCCAAATCACCTCAAGGTTCAGAGAAGTCGAAAGGATCAAATAGATCAAGAAGTAGATCTCACTCTGGATCGAAGAAGTCGAGGTCTCGTTCTGGTTCTGCTCATTCAGGATCAGCAAGGTAGAAATAGCATAAATCAATAAAATGATGTATTTCTGTCATACTTACTAATGTTATTAAAACTTGGATTCTGGAAATAAAACCACATAGGATTTGTTTTAGAATATATTGTTTAGGATTTGTCAAATACAGTTCCCACGACTAAAGCTACAACTAAAGATAGG
Organism: Antheraea pernyi; assembly: GCA_015888305.1. Lineage (NCBI taxonomy): Eukaryota > Metazoa > Arthropoda > Insecta > Lepidoptera > Saturniidae > Antheraea > Antheraea pernyi. Next base: position 1,012 of record MU161286.1, on the reverse strand, counting down.
CCGGAATTTGTATATGAAAACTCATACGTAATGACCAATTTATTCCAAGTAGAAGTGTAAAGTTATATCCACTATAATATTTAATTATGGATTTCCGTAAAGTAACGGCCTTCTTCAATCAAATAACTCATAAGTCAAAAGCCGTGGCATTTGCATTTAGTTACCTGTCTGAGAACTATAACATCAATTTTTTTTTTTTCTATACTTATGTTACTTGGATTAGTACACTCACCACATGACACTGGCTTAATTGTGGAAGAGGACTACAAGCACGCTATTTTTACTTCTCAAAATCGGATTTGTATGGAAAAGGCTCGTCTATTTTTGGTTATCAATCCACTTTCTAGATGGCAGTGTTATATAATTTTTTTGGCAAGTTTGATAACAAAACACGGTGGACGACAAATAATTTTGACATTTCAAACTGACAACTTTCAAATATTTGTTTTCATTCACTTTGTTTACGTATCTGTTACGAGAGTGTGCTCCCTTAAATTTTCTTGTCTCCCACAAACAATTTTATTTATCTCCGGATCTACTTATAAACATTGACTCCTGCATATATATACTTGGATTTAGATATGCCTTACGATGAATATATTCATTAGAAATAAAAATGATCAAAAACTTGTATACAATTTACGCAGTACCGCTATATGCATACATACATAGCCATAAATGTACATTTATAACCAACAGATATTAGTTCAACACTCGTATTATAGAGGCGCTGATTGGAAAGAACGAGTGCGACCTCTATTTATATAACGTACTGTGTGACTACAACTTACAAGGGCCAAATAATATAAAAAAAGTATGTGGCCAATGTTAGTTATAAAAATCATAAAAATGTCTTCACTTGCACAGAGCTTTTTTTTAAATCAAATTAAAAAGGAACATACACAGATAACAGAGTAATGAATTAATCTTTAAGTCTAACTGAAACATTCTATAATGAGAAGATTACTATAACCTTATCTTTCTTACAGATCCGGTTCAGAACGTTCGAGAT